>JADRCC010069042.1:0-11846 GCA_019843855.1 Hylomyscus alleni
CACACACACACACACACACACACACACACACACACACACACACACTATGCTTTGGATAGAACCAGATGGAGCATACCAAGAATTCTCTGCATCTTAGCTTGTCGGCTGAATTCAATGGACAGAAAGCAGTGTAATAAGAGAACAGATTCCTTGAAGAAATGGTGAGGTCTGAGGATGAAGATGGGGGCTTTCTTTGTGACAACAGAGATGAATAACCAGGAACTTTCATTCTCTGCTCCCTCCCCTCAGAATTGGGAAGGGCAGTGGAAGAGGCAGCAGCAGGGGCAACAGATCTTTCATCCTTAACCTCAGATCTCCTGTTAATGAACTTTCTTCAAGGTAAATGAGGACTCCAGGAAAGGATGCTTAGAGGAAGAGGAGGTCAGATGAGCAAAGCAAATGGACCAAGAGCAAGTGCCTGCTAAGGGTCCCAGGAATGTAGGTGCACCCAGAGTTGTTTAAAATTGATTAATGAGCTAAGGTTAGTGTCCATACTATTTAATGTCACAGCTATTGCCTCCAAACAAGTAATCTAAGGTGCCAGGGAACAATTCACTGGATAGACTGTCACAAGACTGGTAAATTCTTTAAAAAGCAGGAGAGTCCCAAGCAGGTGATGCAAATTAAACTGCTCTCAGCAGGTCTGAGACCAGAGGCCAGATTGTACCCAAGGTTCAACTCCCAAGTGACCAAAGGACAATCACATAACTTGCCTACCATGACATGGAAAAGACACTGACTGTGGCACACATGCTCAGGGTCCTAGGCATGGTCTAGAGAAGGAAAGAGTTGTGAGCAATCAACAGGGATACCACAGCCAAGTCTTGGTTCAGGCTGGGAACAAAGGCCAGGACAAGGCATCCCACAGACATTGTAGGTGTGGCAGGGGGACAGTTCACATCTATGAACATCTGTGGTCCAGAGTCAGCATTATCTTGGAGTTTATGGTAGGTACTGGATACCATAGGGAGAAGGGCCTCATGTCTGACAAAAAGCCAAGTTCAAAACATCACTTAATCATGCCAAGCTGCCTATAAGCAAGCATGGAGCTTCTAGTTTCTGAACATCTTGCATAATTAGATATTCATGAAAATCTTTCTATTACTCTATTTGGATACAACTACAGCAGTGTTGTCTCCTTCTGTGCATGGCATACACTGTTTAGAGGCTGTTGGTTCAGTAAGGGACTCCTATGAAGGGCTGGTGTTCACACAAGGCCAGGTAAAGGATAGGTGGGTCCATAGCCCTTCCTTCAGGATCCACAGCATGGAGAAGAAAGAGTTAGGGTAGTGTCACACTGTGGGGCACCAGGGCTGCCACACCCTAGGGAACCAGGGCTGCCACATCCTGAGGCATCAGGGCTCACCTCTTTCCCCAATATACAAGGGGTCTCTTCACTCTTGCCTTCTGTACTTCTATTCCACCTGGCCCTGACCCCTCACAAGGCCAGCACAGGGACCCTTGAAATCTGATTTCCAACATGACATTTTTCTGCTCAAAGACTATACATCCCAGTTTCTCTCGTGGACCACACAGAAGTCATTTCCACCCCTATAAGAGTCATATCCCAGCTCCTTCTGTAGGCATTTTGGTCATTTGAGGATGTGAGTAACAAAACGCTCCTCGATATAATCATGGTCCCACCTAAGATCAGACCAAGTCTCTTTTTCTTTCTTCCTTCCGTCTCTCTACAGCTGCTCTTTTTTCATTCATTAATGTATTTATTTATGTTGCATCCCAATCATAGTTTCCCCTCCCTCCTCTACTCCTAGTCTCCCCTTTCTCCTCCCTTCCCCTCATCTCTCCCTCCTTTTCACATTAGAGAAGGAGAGGACTCCCATGGATATCAACCCACATATGTAGTTACAGTAGAACTTGACAATTGGGAGTGGCCCAGTTTGGGGAAAGGGATCAAAAGTAGGCAACAGAGTCAAAGACAGCCCCTGCTCCTGCTGTTAGGGTCCCACATGAAGACTAAGCCAAACACATGTTACATGTGTGTAGGGGATTTAGGTCCATACCATGCATGCTTTCTGGTTGCTGGTTCAGTCTCAGTGGTGGACTGAAACTCTGAAACTGTAAGCCATTCCCAATCAAAGGCTATCCTTTATAAGAGTTGCTTTGGTCATGGTGTGGTGTCTTTTCACAGCAATAGAAACCCTAAGGAAGACAGCCCTGCCCCTTACCTTGCTCTCCAAGGGCTCACTGCTCACCCCTTCATATTCAGTGTTTGGGGGCTCAGCTTGTCTTGGTTTAGGATCAAGCTGAACACTAGCCATTCAGCAGAAGCTGGCTCACTGAGTAGCAGCAAAGCAAACCTTGGAAATTACAGTGATATTGGGATCTATTGAACCAGTGAAGGGCACTTCCCCTCACTCCAAGTCTCGCAGAGATGTTTTCTGGTGGGGTTTGCATCAGACATGCATGGGTCATCCATTGTAAGGGGGGGTCTCAGCTGTTCCAAGGCTGTTTGTGGGCACCTCTCCATGTATAAATATGCAGAAAATGGCTCAATATAATCATGGGCATGCCACACACTCCAGTGAGATTATGTTTTTAAAAAACAACAACAACAACAAGAAGCAAACAAAACCAACAGATTCACAGTGGAAAATCCAGAGTGCATAAAGAGACAGGTGTGAAAAACAGCAGAGGGGCCATCCTTAATAGTGATACATGTCTGGCTAGTCTGCCGCCCACCCACAACAAGAATATATGCAGCATGTGCACACTTATGTCTCAGTTACACTAACTAGCCATGAACTATAGGCTCAGGTGTAGAGATGAATGCTTTATTGGTTTTAAAGATTTTAAAAATTAGTTTTACTAGATGAATACGTATGTGAGTGTGAAGCACGCAGTGGGGGAGAGTGCAGTACCTGGGAGTGCAGTGGCCTATGGTATCAGAGGTGTCAGACTTCCCTTAGGCCAGAGTTACAGCTTCCCAACAAAGATGCCAATACCCAAAGTTTGGTTTTCTGCAAGACCAGTGTGTGCTCTTAACTAAGCCTCCAACCCTGCACTGGTTGTTTTAAAGCATATGTCATCTGCACTAGAATGATTTGTAAGAAATCCTGCAGTTTTCAATGGGATGCATGAGGTTCGACCACGAACACTCAGGTGTGAATAGCTTTCAGCAAAGAAATCAAGAAATCATCCAAAGGTCCCTGAGGACTTAAAGTTCTCATTTTCTATCCAGTAACCTCTTAGCCTCCTTTAGTTTGAGACCTGGTGGCCACTTCATCTGTTCTCCAGATGAGAATAGATTTGGGGCTGACACTGACAAATTGACCATCAGAGACCCTGGTCATGCCAGACATTACTCAGCTCCTGACAGGTGACCTGTCTACCTCGTCCTTCTACTTTTAGCTTGGCAGTGGGCTGATAGGAAACCTGGCTAAGATCACATCACTAGCTCAGCACAGTCTGTCATATATTTTCTTTTAGTAGACATCCAATTGTCCAAAACAATGACTCTATTATTTATATAATTTGGAGTTATTAATATTCTTTTCCTCCAACAACAGATGCTATTGTAAATGAAGACAACAGGAGATGTAACAGCTTAGTAACCCATAGAAAATAAAGGAATTAGCAGAGCAGGGAAAATATTTTAGCCATAAATTCCCTAAAGTCCAAAGGTTAAACATGAGCACTGTTATAATGAAAAACCCATGTTTCTTTAGAATGGAACTTTCAGGACACCAGAAATAAGATAGCAACAAAGAATGGATGAGATATGCCAGGGAAGAGTACTTACTTGCTTATTCCTTTAAATGCTACTTAGAATTTACCTATTATAAGGCATGGCTATTCTAAGGCAGTTTTAAAGCATGACTTTCAGGTGTTGCAATGTATCAGAGGTACCTGCAAGATGAAAGCGCAGGGTACTGGGCTTTCCTGGCAAAAGATCTGACTCAGCTTCTAAGATTGAACACTAAGGATGCCTCCCCTTGCTTGGTCAGACACTGGACCCCATGGATCACAGGATGAGATGAGCTAGCACAGCTCCTCTGACTCTCCTAGCACAAGAAAAGCCTGGGACAGCTATACTAGGGCACTTGCAAGAGTCAGATTCTGGGTTAGAGAGGTATTTGCTGTACAAGCGTGAGGACCCGGGTTCAAGTCCCCAGGACCCATTTAAATCCAGGCATGGCAGAAGGCATCTGTAATCCCCATGTTCCTATTAAGATAGGCAGTGGAAACAGGAGACACCCCAGAAGCTCATGAGCCGGCTAGGCAGACATAAGCAACATCAAGTAACAAAGAGACCTTGCCTTAAACCAACACCCAAGATTGTTCTCTGATATCTATATAAGTACTGTGCCACAATGCGTATATACAGATAAATACGTGTACAGAGAAGAATGTCAGCTGTTGCCCAAGTGATGGACTTTAATTCCCTAAAGGTCTGTGTAGAAGGATACAAGAAGCATCATGAAGAAAGCATCCTCCTTCCAGCCAGTCATTTAAATTTTCAGAGCACTTCAATCTGTCTCTGTGCTGATATTTTTAATGTAGACACGTAAGACATGATAAATACGCTTGTGCTTTCTGTTCCCCTTCTTGGTTAATGCTGCCTTGGCCCAGATAGCCTTGGCTTAAGCTATTCAGTGAAGTACAATTGAACTTCTCATCAGCCAAGGTAACAGTGACCCATTTAAAATCCAACCTTGGTTTCCATCCATCGCCACCAGGGCCTTTGACTTAGATTTCTAACACCCATTCTAATGTGAACCACTTCCCTCCAGAGACTGTATCTCAGAAACAATTCTTGCTAACTTAACCAGCCATGATACAGAAATGTGTGCCATGGGCCTGGAAACAGAAGATAAGACTCTCCTTGGCACAAATTAAAGGTGTGCTGTTGGCCTCCTACAACTGTATTTTTTTGATTAGGAAAAGGAGCAGCTTAAATTGACAATACAGGGCTGTCTAAGGAGGTAGGACTAAAAAAAGTTCCTCTACCAGCTCTGAAGGTTCATAGATTGAGTAGGGGCTAAATCTATAGAAGCATGAAATTTATAGAATCCTATCCACTATGAGGCCCTAGAATCCTTGACAGGAGAGCCAGAATCCTTGACGGAAGGGCACACATGCTTATCCACTATTGAGGACACCCTTGGTCAGCTCCATGCAGCTGTAGCTGAAAGAGGCTACAATGTGACGTCTAAACAACAATACAGGCTTAAAACCTTGGAAGTGCAGAGCAATGATTATCAAAAGCCTTATCTTGAAATGCTCACCCTTGGCTGTGAATAGGGGCAGGGATAATACAGAACACCTTTGAGCCTGCTGAGGCTGTTAACCAACCCTACACTTCGTTTCCAAATGTGAAGCACCATCCCAGCCACACTTACATTTCCAAACTGAGGCCAGCCCTGGCTTCAGGAACTCCTCATCCATGAGAGCTAGCCATGGTAACCCCCAGACCCGGGAAACCATTCTCTCAGTATCAGCAAGGAATTTCACAAGATCTGGGTGACTCCCAGTAGCTTGTGGAGGTTCTTGGTGCATACACAAAGCATTGACAGCTATGAGTAATAGGCAGACCTGCCTCAATTCCTTGTTTGAAGAAAGAAGTCATCTTAGGCTGTCATAACAAAATGCCACAGACTAGATGTCTTAAAAAATATACTAAATATTAAATACTACTAAATACTAAAGACTAGAAATTTATTTTCTTTCAGGTTTAAAGACAGTCCAAGTTCTGGCAAGGCTAATTTCTGGTTGCTTTGTAGAGCCGAGTCTGTGTTTAAGTGTTCTTTCCTTCAGTACCTTGCCCTCATTTTACAAAAATCAGCCAAACTGGATTAGAGTCCTATAATAAAGGGCCTCACTTTAACTTAATTATTCTTTTAAAGATCTTACCTCTATGGTTGTATTCTGAGGCTCTGGAATTCAACATATGGATTTGGGGGCTGGTCCTACCTGAATCCATAACAGAGAAAGAAATTGGCAAATGAGAGATTAAACCTCGTAAAGGTTGACTCGTTTGTTACCCACAGGTATAACATGAAGGGGACATCCACTTTCAGTACATGAAGAGTAGAAAGGAACCCAAGACAGATGGTACCCATGGCAAGATGGTACCATGGTACTCACAGAGTAAGATGGAGAGAAGGGAAGATCCGCTGGGCGAGCAAAGGAAGCTAGACTCAGGGAGACAAATGTTGGATGCTATCTCTCACATGCAAAAACCTAGACTTTTAAAAATGCATATGGTGTGAAAGTAGAAGGTGTGCAACACTGGGGGAAGAATGGGACTTAAAGACAAGGGGGTGGTTAGAAACAACAGAGTAGAGAGAGGAGAAATCCAAAATACCATGTTACTTCTCATGTGAAGATTCTACATTTAGCTATTTATATACATATAAAGGAAACTACTTGAAAGGAAAAAAGGAGAAAAGGGTAAAAGGAGGCAAAGTACGTGTGTGTGTGTGTGTGTGTGTGTAAGTATGGATATGAACCACTTTACTTTGCTCACATACATGAATATGTCATAAAAAAACATTATATTAGATATAAACTATCACAACTATGTTTTGTAAAAACAGCAGAGAGTGTGGCAACCTGTTCTTGATATCCAAGGGAACAGAGATGGTGCAGGAACAACAGCATGTAGATTTCTCTGCAGCCTGGTTTGGAACAAGGCAAGTTACCACCACTAATTCTACAGGAACATGGAGACAGTGTGTCTAGCCTTCTCCCAGGTTCCCACTCCAGTGGAGGGAGCTTCCCTCTGTCTCCCTAGTGCTGGTACAGCACAACTACCCTGTGGTGGTTTGTGTATGCTTGGCTCATGCGAAGTGCTATTAGAAAGAGGTATGGCCTTGATGGAGGAAGTGTAGCACTGTGGAGGCAGATTTTGAGGGCTCTTAGTGCTCAAGCTCTACTCAGTGCAGAAGAATCAATCCTCTCCTGGTTCCCTTAGGATCAAGATGTAGACCTCTCAGCTTCTCCAGCACCATATCTGCCGGACGCTGCCATGATTCTCACCATGATGATAATAGACTGAACCTCTGCAACGATAAGCCAGCCCCAATTATGTGTTGTCCTTTATAAGAGTTGCCTTGTTCATGGTGTCTCTTCACAGCAAAGGAAATCTTAAGACATACCCCAATGATTTTCCTCATCAGCCCTTTATCCAGGTTCCTGAGGCATTTACATCTGCTAGTTCCCCAGGGGAGAAGATGAAAGTGCACCTTAGGAAACTCTCTAAAGGTCCTTGCAGCTAGCCAATTTGACTGGATAAAGCTGACACAAGAGGAAAAAATGCCATAGGGACTCAACTGTTGCTTCAGTACACTAATGGAAGAGGCCGGATATGAGTTGGGACTCCACTCCAGTCTGGGTTTCATCTTGCAGAGCTATGTGCCTTCAGTTTTTCTATAGCACTGCAACTCTAAAGATGTGGATTAATCCAGTGTGAGGTTTAAAATAACAGCATGTGGCATCTTTGCCCATATGAGATACACAGATTTCTAAATGTGAAGCAGTGCTCAGAGCTGTTGAAAGGCCGTCCCTCTTAGCAGTTGTATCCTCTTGCCATAAAACGAGAGTGAAGAAAAGAAACTAGATCAGAGATATACACAAATAGCATTTCCAGTTCAGAATGAAGAGAGACAAGAGATAGCAGCCCTTTAGTGATTAGAAAACAGATATCTACACTGGGTGGCAAAGGATGGCAGGATAACTGAAGAAGACCACCAAGTCTTTTGGAGTAGCCTAACCTAAGGCATGGCACTCAAATGCCATACTGAAGAAAGGTGACTCTGTGCATCCTGCTCGTAAGACCTACCTGTGCTGCTACCAGGAACTCTTCAGCTTACATGGGAGCTCTGACCCAGACTTCCTGTAACTCATGTCCCTGCTGCAGCCTAGGCTCCAGGATGTTGCCTGAGATAGTGGGGTAAGAAAGAGGGGACTGGCCTGTGCATATCATTGGTTATACTAGTCCGAGATACTAGGCCTCCACTGGGACCTTTTTTTACACACCAAGAATCCTTTAACACCTAGAGCTGTATTTCAAAAGATCCCTAGTAAGCCTCCTGATTCCATGTTGTGAGATACACAGGCAAGACTGCTTCTTGAGACCAGAAAACCACACTTCAGATCTGTTTGGGTTTCTAGTCTGACCATGGAATTTTTGACCTATTATATTCCAAACATAAAATGTTCTTCATAATTGAGGAAAGGCCCATGATGCACATCAGCAGACATACCAGAGAGTGAAACTTCTCTTCTCCCAGGCCAGCATCATCTGTCTCAAATGATTGTTGCTACCACAACATGACACATCACACATCACTGACTCTACTGTCTACATCTTACTAGATAGCACTGCACAAATGGATCCATTGTGATTCCCACCATGATGCAGAAAGAACTTCAGTCAGAAGACTAACCACAATTTATACACAGGAGTGTCTGATTTTTATGTAGACATGTTTCTTGAAAAGGAATGCACATGTAAGATATTCTGTTTTGTCCTCTTAATTATCAAACATTAATATATGTTCCTACAAAATGAACAGAAGGGCAAAAAGTAACTTTTTGCGTCTTGAGGCGGGTGGTTCTCAAACTCCTTAATGCTCACTAATGTGAGCCTTTAACACGACCCCTTAAGTTGTGATGGCCCCTAGCCATAAAATTATTTTCATTGCTACTTCATAACTGTAATTTTGCTGCTATTATGAATCATAATGTAAATGTCTGTGTTTCCCGATGGTTTTAGGTTACTCTTATGAAAGGGGCTACAACCCACAGATTGAGAGTCACTGCTTTGGCCTCTCTCCTCTGACTTCTATATACACACCTGGTTAAAGCAACTTAGGAAATATTAATACATGTCTACTTGGGAGTTTCATGCAGGGAATCAATATCTTACATATTATGGATATGTGTTACCTTCCCCCTTCACTTCAGCCATCAGACTTCTGGCAGCCTCTGCTTGGAGGCTAGCACCTGGGAGCTCTCTGTTGACTGTCAGTTCATCTTTGAAGAAGCCGCCTGAGTATGACCATCACCTGAGTACACTCATCGCCCAAGCACACCCACTGCCCGAGAATGCCAGCTGCCTGAAGATCTTCTGAACCTGGGGACTTTGGCACCTGAACTTTCTTTGTAGTATAATCTAGAGACTTGGTTTCGGTTTCTCTTGTGACTATAAAACCCTGGTTTATTCTCAGTAAAGTGGAGCCTTGATTGGGACACAACTTGGCTTCGTGTTTTCTCTTTGCATTTCAAACCCTTTATTTCAGGTCCTTTGTTCCCTCCTGGCTGAGTGAACCCCGGTCGTGAAACTGCGGGCAGTTTCAGATATGGATAGACAGAGCCAAATACTTTATCAGAATGCAACATAAATGGCTTCTATTCACAATTCCTGATACAACCCTCTTTTTCTAAAACCTTATTGTCTATATTTCTAGAAGTATTCTGGTTTCATAAAATCCTACTGGAATGACTCATTTAGCTCTGCCTATAGTGGTCTTGGGCTTTACTAGCTTATACTGGCAAACTCTTCCACATTCCTCCCGCAAGCCAGTTCCAAAGGCCTCTGAACCACATGGTCAGGTTTATCACAGTAATGACTCAAGACAGTAATTTCTCAAGATACATTTTCTGTACTCATTGTGTTGTTGATGATGATAATACAATGATAAAATATCTGGATAAAGCAATTGAAGGTAGGGAACTGTGTAATAAGAGAGTACAGCTCATCCTTGTAGGACAGACCTGACACACAGGCAGAAGTGTGCAGCTAGGATTCTTTACATCCAGGAAATAGAGAGTATGAGCCAGAAGCGAGCCAACCTACAACCTTCCACCCCTAGCTCTTCAGCTATGTGACTTCCCACTAGCATCTGTATCTAGTGGTTCAATAATCTCTCCCAAAGGCCCTGAAAACCGGGAAGCAAGTGTTCAAACACATAAGTCTGTACAAGACATTTCACATTCAAATGGTTCCACCTCCTAAACACTTTGTACTGTATTTTCTGGCTATGCAGAATACCTTCTTTTGCATTGTAAATCATTACTTCCTTCCTCACTAATTGACTATGTATCTGAATTTGGAGGTTTGCAGGATTATATGTGGGAATGCTTCATCTCCAGCATGTGTGAATTGTTGGTACTTATTGAAACTCTGGTGCAGAACTTGTTTTACATATTTAGAACGCTCTCTGCTATAACACTATGTGATGAAGGGAAGAAATTGGAAGTGTTTATGTAAAATAAGAGAAGTTTTCATTTCTGATGGATTGTCACATGCTGGGAAGAAAATAGCACAATTTGACAAAAACAGAGACTTAACTTTTCTGCACATATGAAGTGTGCATGTAAACTTCTAGGACATAGTTATTTGAATATTCAGGCAGAGTCAAGGGGGAGTAGAAATGGTGGCAGACAGGGCACAAGACAGAAAAGCAGTGTGCCCACAGGTTCTAGACTCATCTGGGTTCACATGGCTTGCTTACTCTACCAAGTGATTCAAACAAGTCTCTTAACCTCAATTTTCTCATCTGTAAACTAAGAACTATTGTTCTTATGTACTGAGTAGTATATAGGATAACATTGTATTAAACCATGTGCCTGGTACACAATAAACATCTTGTGTTACTTATAGGAAGAAAATTACTGGTGGCCATATCTACAAGGACAGTTGGTAGACACTGTGTTTTGGATAGAAATTTCCATTACTTTGTATTTGTGAACAAAATGAGAATGTGAGAAAAGATTTCTTTCATGTCCCTGTTGAGGCTAGTGCCACATACAGCAGCTAGAATCCCCAGACTCTTGTGAGAGGCCTGAGTCCCAAACGAGAAGAAAGTGACCATTACTACTTCAAGTCATGAACCATGTGATTGACAATGACAGTGATGACAGCCATGTTGACTTCCTCACAAAGATCATCTCTAAATCCAAGGAAGATGAGTGAGTGCAAGTCACACGTACAGTTGGAACATGGCCACCAAAGGAAGGGACATCAGTCTTTAACACCTGTAGCTCTGGCCTCAAGTTACTTTCTATTCATGGTGTTTCATGAAGTACAACTGAAGTGATAAGTTTCCAAGATATAGGCAGGGAAAAATGCCACTTGGCTCCATTATGGACATCCCCAGGCATGAGCTATATCACCAGGGACTTCACTGTCATCCTTCTTACAATGACATTAACCATCATGACTGTTACAAACCTTTACCATGCCACATCAAAGGCCCAGTGCTTAAAGCACACTTTAACCCCGATAATCACTCCCAGAGCTAGGTGCTACTGTAATGCCTGTTGCATGCACAAGCAAGCATAGGGTCTGAGCCCTCTGTGAGAATGGTGCACTGAGTCACAGATATGACATACTTACAGGCCAAGAGCAAGCCCCAGGGCTAAGCACTGTGATCATCACTACCAAGAAAGTCTTGGGCACATCTAAAGGATGTCCTGCCTCTCTCCACTGTTTCTTAAATCTGAAGCCAACCTGTATTTCCTTAACAAAGCGGTCCCACTTACATGGGCACAAGGGCTAATGTGGTAACACATTGAACTGAGCCAGGGAAAAGATTCTTAATTTACTTTCTTAACCATCTCCACAGCTGGAACACCCATGGCTGCCATTTCCAGGACATTAAAGGAATCTCCATTTCTCTTCTCCAATTCAAAACAGTCCAGATGGCAAGTGCCCAAGAATGCAGTTATCAAGGAATAACTTTGAATTTTAAAGTAATTTTTTAAGAAGTAAAATAAATCAATTACTCTCTATAGTTAATGTCATGTTTCATGAATGCCAGGGTCAGGGCAGGAGATTGGATGAAAACACTGTCAATCATTGTTCTGGTGCGGCCATGATT
>JADRCC010069053.1:0-11535 GCA_019843855.1 Hylomyscus alleni
AAAAAAAAAAAATGTGTGATTTCTGTGTTGACTATCATGATCATATACAACACACACACCTATTGAATAAACACATGTACAGCAATAACAGTAGTAGTCAAGGTTAATTTCTACTTACCAAAAGCCAACCAGTGTGACTTGAATTGGTGCACTCATCCATGGGAACCTCTGTGTTGAGAAAGACACAAGCATGAATACTTTTCATGTGTTTTTTCAAGGCTAGCGTCCTCTGCTGACTAAACAGCATCCACATGGTAGCAGACTCGATGCAATGGGATTAGTGAGATCCAGGGCGACAGTGCCACACGGGTTAATCCTGACTTCGTGGACACATGCGATGACCAGGCAGCAGCCACCCACCCCCCAAGTGTTATTTGTCTTTGTGCATGAGGTGGGGGACCAGACCACTAGCATTTACTTATGGTTTATCTGCTGCTAGGGAGGCAGAAGAGCCCAACATTCAAGCTCGAAGAGACAGGACTTTGCACTAAATCTCTGCCTCACCACCACTGACTAACTGAAGAAAGCAGGCAGATTCCAGGGTTTGTTAGGATGCAAAATAATAGTCCCTCCAAGCACGAGGATGCAGACAAGCCAGGAGCCCAGGACAGTAACCAAGTGTGAGAGGAGCCTCGCAGACACCATATTCCACCGGCTTGCTTGGATTTAGCTGCTGTCAGTAGGTTAAAACTATTTCCGGAGTTAACTGTCATTGCTGGGCAATGAGGGTGTAGGTTGGTATTTGAGAAAATAAACACTGTTAGATACTTAGTTTTTAAAAGAGGAAAACATACAACACAAAGTGCAGTAAGGTACGGGGTTATCTAAGAACACAGAAGTTTCTACAAGAGCTGTGAGCTGGCTGGGATGTAACCAGACACCTCAGTTCTGAGTCGCGCAGTTGTTGCAAGAAACGTGCATAGGAAGCATACCCTTGTGCCCAAGGAGACTCCTTTGGTGAAAGGGAGCATCAGGAAGATCAACATGGACGGAGGAAAAGAAGGAAGGAAGAGGAAGGGAAAAACGTCATTAAACTGAAACCAACCCACATCGGCTCTGCTGGGGTGCCTGAGCCCAAAGGACTGAAAAAGCAACCTACTGTCATGTGTCACTTCAAGACAGGGTACACTTTGAGAACTGCGTCCTGGGGCCAGGCTGTCTGGGTGCTTACTGCACCCATTTTAAATTCAGGTCACTGGGCTGTATGGTTTCAACACATACGGTCCTCCTACCTCTAGGCAAATAACTGGCTGTTTAATGAGGGATTTTCACAGGGGGATGATAAATTCTCAGCCAAGATCTTTCTGGACATGAAAGTCCCAGGATAGCTAGCACCCAGCCATAGGGATGGGACAGCAGGTTAACTGTTGTGTGGAAGAGCAGGCCATCATCTCTAGTGTCTTCTTGTCTGCCTATAAACAGAGCCAGACTTATCCGAAAGAGTGCCTCAGGATAGACACACATAAACTGAAGGCTAGCTTAGGTTGAGGGCTCTTCATCGTGACAAGGACGCTGGAAAATTCTGACTTGCTTGCAAAACTGAACTCATCATCAACTCTCTTCCTGATTCTGCCCATTCCTCAAAGAGAATCTGGCCTGAGGCCCCAAAAATGAGTGAGCCGAGGATGTTCAATCTTTGACTACAATCTTTCAGGGTAGGGGACATGTCTTTCTTAACAGACTATAAAAGGGGGTACATTATACAAAAAACTTCAGATGAATCAAAGATAGCACAGTAAGTTTAGAAGATATGTATCTTTGGGCTGGAATGACTTGAGATCCACAGTGACATGGCTATGTTTCTCGATGTTAATGTGAGTCTCAATTCCTTTCCCCTCATAGCTCCTTTTCCATTAAATTTATTGGCACACAATCAATATTATTAATCAATTAGTGTGTACAATGTAATTTGTGACCTATATACAGTTATGATGTGTCATCATACTAAAAATAATGAGTCCATCTATCATCTTAAATCCTTTCTACGTTCCCCATGCCCTTTAGAGATTCCTCTCCTTTCCTGGCCTCTGTCTCCTGGTAAAGTTGTAGCTTTGATCTCACTATATGTTAATATTCTCTAGGGTTCGAGAGTTTACACTTCTTTTTTCTTTTTTGGAGTCTCATGTAGCCCAGGGTAGCCAAAGCAAACTCATTACAAAGCCAAGAATGACCTTGAACTCCTGGTCTTCCTATCTCTACCCTTCAATAGCTGACATTATAGGCACACATTACTAGGTCTGGATCTAGGGCTTTATATACAGTGTCTAGTTTTTTGTGTTGCTACTTAAGGAATTATTCATGCTGCTGCATGCATCAATAATTCACTGCTTTTCACTGATGAGGTAAGAAGTATCCCAGTGTATGAGTTGACACACTTTCTGGTTATCTTTGGAATTGTTTCCAGTTTGAGGCTGATAATAAACAAAGTTGCGATAAAGTTTCTTCTTTACAGGCATTTGCTTTCATTTTTTTTCAGGGAAACATTTAGTAGTGGCTGGATTGTACTGTAGCATATGTTTGTATAAACGGCTAGCATGGTTTCCTATGTGTTCCCCTCCCGCCCTCCCCCCCCCACTGGTCCTGCCTGAGTCTCTGGGTTAAAGCACTCCCAGAAGCCAGAAGGCAGGCTCTCCGCTTGCAGGGAAGGGGCAGAGAGGGTTACAGATCCACCGCCATCACTTGGAGGCTGAGAGGACCCTTCCCCTGCTGACTTGTGAGGCCTGTGCCTCCCTGCTGGTCCCGCCTTACAAAGTCACGGGAGAGAAAATGGCGGATCTTACCTGAGTCCCTGGGTTAAAGCACACCCTGAAGGCAGGCTCTCCGCTTTCAGGGGCTAGCATGGTTTCCAAAGTGGCTGCGCTATTTTACATGGCTACCAGCAAGCTCTGAGAGCTCCAGTTCCTACCCAGACTCGTCAACACTTATTATTGTCAAGCCATTCCAACAGGTACTTCATGTGGTTTTAATTTGAATTTCCCCAATGACTAAAAAATTCCAAGCATTTTCTATGTGCTATTTGTATGTGTGTATCGAGGCTTCTGCTGAACTCTTTTGCCTATTTCTGCATTGTGTTACTTTCTTGAATGCATGTTTTAAGTTCTTAACAAAATTCTTGATTTACTTTCATATCAAAAAGTGTTTCTTTGCTACTTGTCTCGCCCCGTGGGTTTCTTCTCTTTCATTCTCTGCAGTTTTTGAAAGACAGAATTTAAAAATGTTTTGAAATAATCTAAGTTTTTGGGTTTTTTTCCCCTTTGGTCTTGTATTCAAAGAAATCTTTGCCCAAACTGTGTCCAATGATATTTTCTTTTTACAGTCGAGTTTTTACATTTAGATGCCATAAACTGTGGAAAGGCAATTTGCACATAGGGTAGAATCAATTCCCTCTATGTGATCCAACCACTCACAAGTCCCTACGAAGCCATGTTCTCTTTCTCTCTTTTTTTCTTTTTTTCTTTTTTGTTTTTTCGAGATAGGGTTTCTCTGTGTAGCCCCGGCTGTCCTGGAACTCACTCTGTAGACCAGGTTGGCTTTGAACTCAGAAATCTGCCTGCCTCTGCCTCCCACATGCTGGGGTTGAAGGTGTGCACCACCACTGACCGGCCGAAGCCATGTTCTCTTTTCACTAAGCTTCTACTGGACACGTGCCACCCACCGGTCCTCTGTGAATCTATGCCAGCCACAGCTCCTCTGCATTATCTGCTACCCCAAGCTGAAGTCACCCTGTGCTGTGCCCTCTGGCCCTGCTTTTCTGATTTCTATGTCTGTGATTCTACTACCAAACACTGCTTTACACAGGCATCCAGCAGAGGGCCCAAGACTAAATACTGTCTATAACTAAATAAAGAACGTCACACTCATGTCCATTAGCAAACGATACCAAATAACAGCTACTGAGCACACACAGCAGTCTGTTATTAGAGAAACATAAAAGATCCAGAATGAAAAGCCCTAAGAATGACATCGGGAACCCAAACCTATCAGTTTTATTCCCAATGAAAGTACCAGGCAGTTGAGGGCTATCCTTCAAGACAACTAACTATTCAAGGATACATTGTAATTTAGGCAGTGAACTTTCGGTTAGCTGTAGGGATTTTGATGAGTCACTAGCCCTTAGCTGGTTTGTTTTCCTAGCTTTTCACTTAGAAAAGGAGAAGATGTGGGGGAGGATGAGTCATGCTGAATGTTCCCTGAGAACTGTTTAAAAAGCTGAGAATGTTCAATTCAGTTTCACATTGGTAGAGGAGTTTGGTCATCACAGAAAAATCTACATTTCCAAAAACGATGAGAAAATGCTTCAAGCTCCAAACAGGAACGCTGATGTTCTGCCCCAGTGTATGTTTGCATAATGGTCACATTATTAAACAAGCCCCAAATGCAAAGATAATATCTAAGTAGAACTTCACCCTTGAACTTGGGAGTGGTGGGTATGTGTGGGTCAACTTTGAACTTGGGAGTACTGTGTATATGTGGTTCTTTCAAGAACACTTGGCTTTGATGGTTTCAGAGCAGCACATTCCCTTGGAAATACAGCTACAACCAGACTCACTGCTACGGAGGCTCATGGAATGATCTGGAGCTATCTTGCCACCAGGATCCCAAAGCCAGTGGCCCCTCTGGGGATTATGACGGAGGGCTTCGGAGGAAGAGTAAGTGAGGTGGGATACTTCCAAATTACAGAAGGGTGTGGTCACAAGTCATGCCATAAACTACAAAGGGCAGTGATGGCTCGGAGGGTGAAGATCCTTGGTGTATAAGCCTGACAACCTGAGTTCAAGCCCAGGAGCCGACATAAAGATGGAAAAAGAAGCAACTCCAAAAAGCTGCCCTCAGGCCTCCACATGTGTGCCCACCTCCACATATACATATACAATATATAATATTGTACACATATAAAATACATTTTTAAAAATTAAAAAGAGTGAGGTGGGATGACCATGACGTGTATGTCTTTTTAAGTATGTAGAAGTGTTGGATGGTGTGGATCATGTGTGGACAGTGTGGCCCTGGTGAGCAGAGTGCTTGTTTCATCTAATGTCTTTCATGTATGAAATTGTCAGGATATAGACAACCAGGAACTTTGTCTATCACAGCCAGAAAAGTGTGCAATATGACTAACTAGATCTTCTGTCCAGTGTCTGCCATGGTAAGATTAGGGTTACCATGGTAACCATTCCAACATGGAGACCCTAAGAGTTCAAAGGCATGAGTGAATTGGAATACCAAAGAAATTACTTTGGTCATGTCTCATGGCCATTTGTCCTCCATCAAAAAGATGCAAACTTTCTTATGAACGGATGTAATTCCGAGCCATGGATCAGATAACATCCGCAGCCAACATGCTCTGTGTCCTCGGCTGGAGCCAGACTCTTCTGAATAATGTCCTTCCTAAAAGGGATGAGATTTTCAGCTTCCACACCACTGTCAAGCCGTGCATTATGCTTTGTCTGTGGAGTCTCCTGTTTAATGTGTTTGGACTGTGGGTGATCCTATATAACTGAACCATAGGTGTTTACCACTAACTGGCTGTGGGGTAATTCCAGGAAAGCCATTGAAGATAGCCTGCCAACTTTCATAGTGACACAAAATCATGATCACCATGGTCTGTAGGTCAGACTAGCATTGACTATTCTTTTCTTGCAAGAGTTGCTACTTTTATATGCCAAAAAAATAAAAAAAAAGAACAGAGATGACAATATATAAATTAGATAGAGAGATAGATAGATAGATAGATAGATTTTTAATCGTGTTTGTGTATATGGGTATATGTACATGAATACAGATGCCCTTAGAGGTCAGAAGAGGGCATTGCATCTCCTGGAGCTGGGGTTGAAGGCTGTGGGTCGTTGGGAGAAGGATGTGAGTCCTGAGGAAGAGCAGTCTTAACCTCCAGGCTGTGTTTCCAGGCCGCATCTCCAGGCCTAGCCTTGTCTTAGAGGCTGCTATCACCAGCCTTTTGCAGGATGGGATATTATCACCAGCCTTTTGCAGGATGGGATATTTGCCTTTTTAAATATGTTCTTGATTCTCTGTTATTTTTAGACTTATCTATGCTAATGCCTTGAAACAGGACCAAGCAAGCTAAAAGGCTGATTGGGCCAGTGCGCCCCCTCAGTGCAGATGATGAAGATCTGGTGCCTTCCCAGATCGAGAGATCAAGACACTGATTCCACATCTGCTGTGTGGGATCTCTCAGGAGGCTGCTTCAGCACCCCACTCCACAGAGTCTGAATCTGTTCCTGTACCTCAAGCAGAGACCGACAGAAGAGGGCACGTGGATTTGTTTTTACATGATCTGAAAGCCATGGAGATTTCTGATCGGCAAACTGCATATGATGCCATCATTCAGTAACTTATAGATAAGTTTTATGTTAGCTAATATAAACTATCAAAGAGAATCGTTCCTAAACTTTGTACTAGAAAAAGACTTTAGTGACATCTTTTCATGTATCTTCAAAATAATAATTTATTGAAGTAGGTTAAATGTCAAGAGAAGACACAACTTCATTTTTCCTAGATGTCAACTTCCCTCACTTAAGCCCCCAAGTGGTTGCCTGGAACTTTGGATAGTGCCAAGCCCAGAACGTACCATGGTCTCCTATGATCACATTAACATAAATCAGAGATTCTGAGCTAATAATAACACTATTGGCAGTAGCTAATCACACAATTATTAGTTCTAAGAATAAGAATTATTTTGTAGTATAATGAAATTGCCAGGATCTCTACCTGCCCTTTGGGGCCATTACTGAATAATTATGGGATACTCAGAAGCAAGCACTATGAAACCATGGCAGCTGACATGAGCAGAGAGATGGCTGCCGAGTGCTTAACAGGCAGATAATGTGAACAGCGTGAACCCCCTGCACAAGAGGCCGATTTACACTCCAGACAAGATGCAGAGGACTATTTAGAAAGGTTCGAGATTTAAAACATGCATTGCTAATTGACGGACTTTTCCATTTAGTATTTCTGGACTGTGGGTGATCCTGGGTAAGTGAGACCTAAGGGATCCACTGCTGTGCTGACAGGCTCACTGCTGAAGTAGGAGCTACTGCCTCTGC
Source organism: Hylomyscus alleni (assembly GCA_019843855.1). Classification (NCBI taxonomy): domain Eukaryota; kingdom Metazoa; phylum Chordata; class Mammalia; order Rodentia; family Muridae; genus Hylomyscus; species Hylomyscus alleni. The sequence continues at coordinate 7,065 of JADRCC010069053.1, forward strand.
CTTTTTTGTTAACTGGAGGCTAAGGCCGCCAGCAGCCTCCCGGGTACGACTTTCTGGAGAAGCAGGGGGATTTCCTCTGACAATGCTCCAAGAGCGGAGAGACATTTTGTCAGTACCCAGTGACTCTGACACTACTGCACATTGCCACGTTAGAGTGACAGAGCCTTGATGTTTCAGAGAGTATAGCTTGGGGGGTTTTGATTCTTCAAGTCCCCAGAGGTTCTGGGAGCACGGCTGAGAGTTCCTTCCCCTTAAGGGGCCCAGTGAGGTGCTCACATGGTCTCTTTACAGCGTGTTTTCTTGGCTTATACAGGGAAAGTGTTTATTGAAGTGTCCTTTTCCTAGGTGCCCAAATGGAGTACATGGATCTATGAATATGATAATAATCTCACCCAGAAATACCTGGTCTGAGCCAGCATCCCTTTTCTCAACTTTTATGCACAGCACTCCCTTGTTTTCACAGTTCTGCTATGAAGACTCAAATGGTCCACCCCAAGGGAGCTGCTTGCTGTGCTCACAGGGAGGGCCAGGACCTCTGCTCCTGAGTATGTCTCCACACTCAGCATAATATGAAAGAGCCATCCCAACTGGGCGAATCCTTGGACCTCTAAAACACAGTCTGGAGGACATAGAAAAAGTGTACAGCAGTTCACGCTTCCAGCCCATCGGGGCGAACAGTCGACAGATTAATAAACTTTTAGATACGACTACCAAAGAGAAATACTACATCCAATTATCCGTGAAGCTACCTCTCCAGGTCTTTCCATTTCTGATGTAACTTCACACATTCCAAAGTCTCTGCCATCTTCCCAGTTTTTACCCAGCTAGGCAGGCATGCGGCAGATGACTGGCTAGGTAGCCTCACTCCAGCATAGTGGAGAGATGATCTCAGAAGCAACTTTGTAACTTTTTAAGGGAAACTGGCCTTCAAACTGTCACTTGGAAGCAACTTTGTAACTTTCTAAGGAAACACGTAGGAAACCACAAAGTTGATCAGATCTAGCTGCCTTGAGAGGCATGTACTATAGATTTTTCAGATTAGAGCCTGAGGCTCCTAGGGCACTGTGTGCCTTCAGGCAGTGAAGCACTGTTTCTCTGTATGTACCCTTAGGAGGCAAGGAAGCATAGAAGCTGGACAGGACAGTTTAGACATGAATCTTGTGTATTATCTAGAGCTTGCAAACACCACTGCATCCTGGAGCTACAACTGTATTGATTTTGGCAATTTTCACTGTATTCTGTTTCTGATAAAGGTACAAAAAGTCAGGTTGTGCTCAGTAAACTTGTCACAGCCTCAGTCTTGCTGAGGCTGCTCCAGCCCAAGCCTGGCTTAATTTCTCACCAGCCACATCAGGTAACTTTGGCCTGGTAGGTAAGCATGGGCACTCCCAGTCACTCAAATCACTCTGTTCCGTGTTAAGTCTAGAGTACCAAAAAAGGACTCACAGCCGGGTGTGGTGGTGCACATCTTTAACCCCAGCACTCGGGAGGCAGTTGTAGGTAAATCTCTGTGAGTTCAAAGTTAGCCTGGTCTACATAGTGAGTTCCAGGACAGCCAGGACTATGTAAACTCTGTCTCAAAAAACAGACAAACAAAGAAACACAGAAGAGAAAAGAAAAAAAAAGGACTCATAAAATGACAGCAGAACTCGTCTTACCTTCAAAAAGGCTTTCTTTTCCAAGGTGTTCATGATAAATGGAGGGATGGCTGTAATAAAGACAGAGTCACTTAAGTCTGCACTTACTGCTTGTTTTTACTGAGTTTCCCCAAAACAATCTGATAGAAAGCTGTGTCCCTTTTAGTTTAGTTTTGCAAAATGAAACCTACTTGAGCAATCTTTATTTTTTTCTTTAAAGATTTATTTATTTATTATATGTAAATACACTGTAGCTGTCTTCAGACACTCCAGAAGAGGGCGTCAGATCTCGTTACAGATGGTTGTGAGCCACCATGTGGTTGCTAGGATTTGAGCTCAGGACCTTCAGTAGAGCAGTTGGTGCTTTTAACCGCTGAGCCATCTCACCAGCCCTTGAGCAATCTTTAAATGATTAAAATTGGGCTTACTAATTGTTATACACCAGATGCCAGATGAATTATCCCAGCATGCCTCACAGATTTATCCAACAGAAATAATACTAAGGAAGGGAATGGGGGCTTAGAGATGGCTAAGTAGTGAAGATGTGTGCAGCTCTCAAAGAGGACCTGGTTTGGTTCCCAGCACCCACCCTGACCCGGCCACTCACAAATTGCCTGTAACTTTAGGTCCTCCAAATCTTTAGCCTCTACACACATGATTGCATGCTTGTAGCATATATACAACATATACATAAATAAAAATAAATACTTTTTGCCTTAAATTCACACTACTAGACACAGGAATGTTTTTCCTTCTTTGTTGGCAAAATAAATGTCATTTTCTTTGGGTGTCTACCATGCAGGGAAGGGTCCTGCTTGGCTCAGATAACTGCTTAGGACATTTGAGGCACCTTGCCAGCTGGGGATCCTGGAACACTTACCCAGTTTCTCAGAGCCTGAGTTTTCTGTTTTCCCACTTATGAAATGGGGACCATTACATTAACCTGGATGTACTGTGGGAGGCAGCACCAGTTCCTTAGCTCAGAGCCTTTATCAGTTTAAGGGCACGCTGACTATTTCTGTACGCCCACGACTCTCGTAGATGCCAATGGCACAGGGAGATGGGGTCTTCTATGGGGATGAAACGGTGTGGAAAATAACCAGGCTTCTGGAAGCGTGGGCACTGAGCTGGCTGACTCTGGGAGGACTCAAACACAGGAAAGACGCAACCAAAGCAAATGCGGAGCTGGAGCTGAGGGGAAGCTGAGGCACAATGCTGTTTTCAGGAAGTCTGGAAATCAGAGCTCCGGAGGTGTGCTGGGGGCTCATAGTCTTCTCTGTGGCAGTGACAAGCATGCTAGTCTTGGACTCAATGGAGTCTCTGTAAGCTGCAGGGCTGCAGTTTCCTAGATACCTTCACAGACCGCACTGGCATCCCACTAGAATACAGAGGGCTTCTTCTGTTGGGTTAGACAAAGGCCATCTTCCCTAGTTAGCTGAAATGCAGTATTGCTTGTCTCTCGGTATCTACAGAGGACTGGATCCAGGACTCTTTATGGGTACAAAGTGCATGGATCCTCAGCCTTCATAGCAGGGATCATCTCTAGGTGACTTGTAGCACACAATATAACATAAATAATGTGCAAATAGTTACATTATATCATTGAAGGATACGGAGAAAGCCTGAGGAGTGTGTTCAATACATGAGCCTTTTCCTTTGTGAAGGCTGGTCGGCTCTTTGGATGCTGAGCTGTATATACACAGGGTCAACTGCAAAACCTCCTCAGTTTTACTTCCTGCATGTTTCTTCAACTCTTGTTGCTCATTCAAACAAGCCAGCTCAGTGCATCATGTGACTGCAGTCAAAATATCAGCATGCAAACCGGGCAGCAGCTGACAGCCATGCTTCCTGTGAGAGCATCTCCTATAGTCAAGTGCTGTTCACGCCGACCTCAGGTGAAGAAGCTCAAGCACACAGCTCCTGGCTCTCCTCCTTTGTTTATCTTGCAGAGAATGCGGTCACTCCCAGGCCATGTGAGTCTAAGTGTCTAAGTGTCTGGGAACCTTCTCTAGGCCCTCCGAGCAGCCCACTGGGGAGTCAGGAGATTCTCAGAGGGTCTTAATATGATACACGTGTTCTCTCAGTGCATGCTGACCTCACACCATAGAAATTCCAGACTAGTAGCCAGGCACACATTTTCTAAAAGCTGTCCTCAGCGTGACCACTGCTTGCTGCCTATGGTACTGAGACAGCCTCCCGAACAGTTTCCTCTCCCCTCTGTAGCACCATTTTAACCCAGTCTCACACAGCAGCAGGTTCACATAATGACCGTGTTCAAAACTGTGCATGGTCCTCTATTGCTCAGAGCTTGGAAGGCCCCAGTACACAGCCCCAGTGTTGGCCCCAGAAGCTGACTCCAGTCTTTGAGGTCTTTTAAAAGCCTCTCTCTTCTCCAGCTGTACCTGCCTTTACAGAATGCCTCCCACACAAATGGCAAGCTCCTGCCTCCCTGCTGATGCTCACTCTACCTCTGATTCACCATGTCTACCTGGTCCCTTGCCTGCCGGTCATGCATCTTCCATCCCTACCATCCCCTTTCCTTAGCTCTCAGCTCTGAAATATTCCCAAATCAGAAACTTGTTGAGAACCAAATGATGTCCTAAGTGATCAATCAGCCACCCTCAAGTCACGTGACACATCAGTTGGGATGCACACCTACAAGATTATGAAACCATCGGCAACACTGCATGAAATTATTTTTAGGCCACATGTACAAGATGTATATGAATCATCAATAAACTTCAAATTTAACGTTGGGCCTTATCCTCAAGAAAGCTTGTTATGTATGTGTAAATGTTCCCAAACCTAAACAAATCCTTTTTTTTTTTTTTTTT
>JADRCC010069094.1:0-10572 GCA_019843855.1 Hylomyscus alleni
CTCTCTCTCTCTCTCTCTCTCTTTCTCTCTCCCTCTCTCTCTCTCCCCCCCTCTCCTTCTCTCTTCCTCCCTCCCTCCCTCTCCATCTCTCTCTCAATATATATAATATTTTATATAAAATATATATTTTATTAGTACCAACTTATATAATTGTGAATTCACCTGATTAATAATGTATACAGTCTTCCTATTTGTTAACAAATAACAAGACAGTGCAATGAAATGGAACAAACACATACATACACACATATTAGCGCATATAAGCACACACACAAATGTATGTAACAATTAAAAGAGGCCGTGAATTTGGGCGAGTAAGGAAGGCTATATGGGAGGGAAGAAGAAAATGATGTAATGATATTATGATCACAAAAAGTTAATTTAAAAAATTATGCTGTTTCTCTGATTTAATTATTCAAGAAAATTAAATTTCCTAAAAGTAAGATAAATAGTGGCATTATATTACTGGTGATATAGCCAATGATCATTGATGTTTTGTAGATAAGAAACTCTACCTTTCTGTATTAATTCTGTTTTAGTTAAGAGTAGCCTTGTGCAGATTTAGCCGAAAACATCATTTGTAAAATATATGTTTTAACTATTATTTAAAAGTAATAGTTTTCATTGAGAAAAATTTAAAATCATAGAAATATAGAAAGTAAGATGGAAAAAAGATAATTTTATGAGCTAGCATCATCAAGAAGAAAATTAATAAAAAATACAAATGTCATTATTAATATTTAAATTTAATGTTTTTATTTTAATATAGTACCCTTTACTAAAATTTCTTTTGTACTACTAATAAATTCTGAGTACTTTTTTAAGTATCCTAACATGCTAATTTAAAGGAATACATTTTTATGTTACAGTATAATTATTTAATGAATCAATTTTCAGCTGGTGGGCATTAAAGTTGATTTTGATCTACTGATCAAAGTAGAAAGCTTGATGGTATTAAAGAGTCTTTTGAAAAATGAATGTATATATTTCATAGTCTAATTTTGTACTGAGTATATATTTGTTTTATATATCTTCATGCAAACACAACTTCTATTCTTTTAAAATTATAGAATCATTTTAATATACTGATTCAAGTGGTTAGCTAAAATAATTTTAATGCATTCTGAAGGAAATTAGTAGATGCCTGCATTAAATCCTAAATTTGAATCTTGAAATAATAGCTGTTACTGAATATGACTGACATTTCTTAGCATGGATTTGCTATTTTAAAAGAGCCAGATATATTCATTGATGCTTTTGAAAAGAACTGAGTACTTTATATAGCATTTCACATGACTATTCTTATCCTAAAGCAATGTAAAAATATTATGGATTAAATTTTATACCAGGAGAATTAAAAATATAAAAAGTGTACGAAAATTTGACCAAATTTCATTAAGTGAAGAACAATCTTTTCTAAATTCTGGAAGCTTAAGAGTTGTGAATGTTTCATAATTTGACTTAATATTTGCATTTGTCCCTGTACCTATTACTCTGTGTAGAGAAATACACATACTTTCTATTTATTTAGAAGTGGCTAGTATCTAAATGATATACTACTATCAGGATTTTAACAAAGAACAGTTGATTAAATGGGGAAAGTGATAATAATGTTACAAGTTTAAGAACTTTGTATATATGTATAAAATTGAATAGACATTGTTGATATCAGAAAACTACAGAATTTTATAGAAACAACCTGCTGAACCATGAAATTACTCTTTTAGCTTTCAAAAACACAAGAAATCGAATATCACAACATACATGACTTCAAATTTTTCTTCAAACATTTCTTTGTTTTCAGTTGAGACACTAAATTAACATAATTAAAAATAAAATAGATGCTTTCATTTTAAAATATTTTTACTTTTAAAAATAATAGACTGTGAATATTATACTGAAGTTTTATTATGTTTATGTAAATGTCTATATCATATAAGAAGAGTATAATTGTAAAAAAGATCAAAATTAAATTTTAGAACCTAAAGAATCATAGTAAATCTCAATGAACTTTAAGATATTTTCTATGAACTATGGTACTAAAATTTTGATTGAGGTTACAGTGGATTTTAAATTGTTATTGGTAATACAGCTATTTTGATAAAATATATTCTTCCAATCTTGAGCATGGAGCAAGGAAGAAATTTTCGTTTTCTAATGTCCTCTTCAATTTATCTTGAGAATTTTACTATAGAGTTCTTTCACTTCTTTGGTTGGTTCTATTCTAAAATAACTTTTAGGCAACTGTGAATGGGATTGTTTTCCTGACATCTTCTTTGACATGCTTGTTACTAACATATAGGGAAGTTACTAATTACCACTCTTGGATATATACCTCAAGAACTCTATATCCTTCCATAGAGATACTTAAACTTTCATGTTTATTATCACTCTACTCCAAAGAGCAAGAATATGGAATGAGCCTAGATATCTATCAATTGATGAATGAGTAATCAAAACGTGGTACAGATATATTATGAAATTTTATTGAGCCACAAAGAAAAAATAAAAATTTCAGGAAAATTTACAGACCTGGAAAATATTATAAGTGAGATAGCCCAGGGTCAGTAAGACAAATACTACATAATTTCTACTATGGTACTCTTAACTTTCTAATTTCCACATGTGATTGTTTATGTGGAAGTGAGTATATGCAGTGATCAGAACACCAGAAAGAGGCCTGTGAGGAGGTAAAAGATGCTTGAAGGGAGAAGGGTGGGGAGGGTAATAGAGTATATGTGATATGAAAATTGAAACATGGATATTGGTGTTGGGAGAGTATAAGCAAGCCAAGGGAACAGGGAAATAAAGGAAAGATAGAATGTCAATGAGGCCAAGAAAAAGTGGCTGTGTAAGAAAAAATTATAAGGAGAGCTTTAGCTTTATAGTTAACAAAATCAATGCATAATTAAAAATAAGTTGTGAAACTAGTCATTAATTGAACTTAACTGACTTTTTATTGTAAAAACCATGATATCCTTGAGAAACACAATGCAATTTATTTTACTTCACTTTTGCAAATGCCAAGGCAGTGCAGTAGACACTGTCATTTCTATGTGTAGACAGTATCAGCATATTTTCTAACAATAAAACCTCTTAGTCACATGTATTGAATGAGAATTATGCCTGGTCAATTTTTCCTGAGTATATACATTAATTTTTAAAACATGCTGATTATTTCTGGCAAATATTTTTATGGTATTGCAGACCTTTCTATTGAAAGATAACAGTATCCTTGGAATAATAATATTAGTTTTACTGAATATTATTAAATATTTTATTAATAATATTAAATATTTTATATAAAATTTAAGCCATCAATGCTAAATAATAATGAGAAATGCATTCTTCTCATGATAGATATCCACTAGGTCATGATTGACAATTTAAAAGCTAGTTCTACATAAATTTATATTCTACTCCTAGTCACCATTAAAACCGGATGTTCAATGACCATTGATGTCCTGATGATTGATTTTTGCATTTGTTCATTTCTTTTTGCTTGAGTAGAGAATTGAAGAAAACAGGGCTTTAGGTGCACCAGACTGACTGCAAACTCAATACATAGCCTATGTGGAACCTTTATTCTGGAATTTCTGCCTACTGCCTCCCAAATGCAGGAATTATACACACATTCTAATGATTAATGGTAATTGACAGAACCAAATAACTCATGTTGAAAAGACCTGATGAATGATACCTTTTTCTCCTAACATTATTTCTTAGCTTAAATCACCTTTCAGATTCTACTATTATGGAAATGCTTGTACAAACTTGATATGATTTGTGTGTATTTTTTTCTTTTAAACTTTGAAACTGTTCCATGGATGAAATGGAGTTTAACTCCCATACTTACAATTTTAAATGCTTTCATTTTAATAATGTGAAATATAAGCAATTCTTTGGGAATTTCATACAACGTGTTTTTATTATATTCAATCCCCAACTCCTCTTAGATATATTCTGCCTCTCTAATCCCCTAAAATACTTCAAATATGTGTCTGCAAAATGTGTTTACAAGGGAGTTGATATTCCCTTGTAAGTTCAAGTCCAGTGGGAGATAGATGCCTAAGAATCTGGAGGTGTTGGATGTGATCCCCAGCCACCAAAATAAATATTGGCTATATTTAATGAATCTGTGATATATTTGCTTCATAATCATTAAATAAAAGTTTTAAATGAATGCAGTAATAATAAAGTTTAGTTAAGAAAAGTATTGATGAAGTGAAGAGAACTGATATTTTCTATAAAAATATAAAAATGAGGGGCCAGTGAGATGGCTCAGTGCATGAAGAAACTTGTGACCAAACTCCATCATGGTCTGAGTTCAGTCTCTAGGACCCACATGATACAAGAAAACCATGCACATACACATAAAAGGAAAGGAAATGGAAAAATAATACAAAAAAATACTTAAAATTAGCATTTTATTTTAGCTAGAATAGTGGCCTAGAGAAATAAGATCCTCAAACAATATCAATTTTATGTTATATTGAATATAACACAACAAGAGTATGTTTTTCTTTAAGAGAAGTCTCACAGCCACAGAAAAAAGTGTGTTAAAAATCTGATCTATAAAAGTTCATTTTTCTTGGAGTTAAACTAATCAAAAGTATATTCTTTTATTTTTCTGGTTTATATTTTAGTAATATACTTAACTTTTGCTATTACATGTATGAGTGTGTATGTATAATTTTTTTCTATCAGTAAAATATTAACATAAATGCTATCTCAAATTATAATATTCATCTACCACTTACTTAAAACTATATAAGGTTATATGCATATAATATACAGTCAAATATAAAAATATGTATCTGTAAAAACCTTTCTCTTGATACGTTTTAGTTTAATTTTACATTATGACTCTGTTCTTTATTATTACAGCCATCTCTTTAAAACTCCATTTCAGAGAATGGTGACTATCTGGAATTTTTTGCTATTTGTCTTTGATGGTCACTATGTTTATATTCCATGGCATTAAATAAGTATAGGGATTTAATTTTAGAAGACATCATATTGTTTATGACTTACTGTCCTTTAGAATATTGACTCTACCCAAAATGTCCTATGAAATAAAATAGCAAATGCATCCTGGGAAATTATTTTAACAAATAATTATGTTTAGCAATTGCTTGACTGTGCAGATAAAATTTTGCTTTCTAAAAGCCCCTTCCATAAATGCTAATGTATGTGTCTCTTTTCAAAAAGTAAGTCTGGTAATCACTTGACAGATGAGAAGGTCATTTGTCTGTATTTACAAAGTGAAAAAATAGAATTTTTATGAATTCTTGCTGGGTTTTTACAAAGTATATTATTCATGGTTGTTAAAATGCTTTGAAGACTTAGCTAGTAAGTTCCATGTGCCCAGATAGATGAGTAAGATGAAGTGCTATTGACCAGGCACTCCATGCACATTAGACAGTGTCTGTGCCACATGACATTACATAGGCTCCATTAGTTTATTCATTTATTCAGCAAACATTTTGATACATTCTCTGTGTCAAGCTTTTTTATAAGAACTGAGATAAAGCAGTGAATCAACCAGACGAAAGCATCAAAATCTTCATTTTGGAAGAACTGAAGCAATAAATATGACAGATCACTGCCTTCAAGATATATGAAAATTGAGAAATTCTGTAGAAAGTAGCATATGGCCTGCCTCTCCAATTTCAATATGCATGTGAATCACCTAGGAATCTTAGTTCAAGGAAGAAAGATTCAGCAGGTCTTGTGTAGGGAGCTTCTGCCAAGTTCCTCAAGAATACTTGTTCTACTGGTTTGGGCACATTGTTTTAGTACAGTCAGTGGAATAGAGATCAATAGCAAAAGATGGGAAAGGAAGTGACTGAAATTTTCAATGTGATGATTTTGGTAGGCTTATTTATGAGCTGATAATTGGCCAAAGTGGGTGAGGGATTTTAACTAATATTTATAGGGAAATAAAACCAACCAGTACTTGTCATATTGATACTATGACGGTCTTTAAAAGAGATATATGGACTAGGTAATGGACTGGATGTGAAAACCTAGAGTACAGGGGAGAAGACAATGAAGAAGGTTGAAATTTTCTATCATATTCTCACAGTAAGCTTTATTCATCTTTTTTCCCCTCATTTTAGACTGGGAAAACATGGTAGAGGATGTAACTAACTGATTTGGCTGGTCACCAGTAGACTAGAAACTCCAAATATCATCAGCTTTATTCCAATGGTAGCTATAGACACAGTTACCTGTGTCTATAGCTAAAAAATCACCACAAATCACTGTAACATGTTAAGCACTTACTCGGAGCAAGTCAAAAATGTTTTCATGCAGAAAAATTGAGTTGGACTTTCATCATTCTAGCAGCTTTGCTTGGCTATGTAGACAGATTCTTTCAAGTCAGTACTTGGCAGCTTTCCTTTTGTTCTAGAAAGGCATGTTCGTCTGGGCGTGACTGTTTTTATTCATTCATACACTTTGGCAATGGCTTATTAGAATTAAGAAAAGCATAGGGTTAGTGATCTGGGATAAAAAAAAACTATGCTTTCTGAGGATTTGGAAGGATGACGAAGAATAAGATGAATACTGTGTTCTCCCTGTACTGGAATAGTTACAAGGCATGTATATGCTAAGTGATGTCTCAGAAATCCCTAGAAGCAAAACTGAACTCCAGGTTTTCACAGCAATACCATGAGCTTCAGTGTCATTAGTGCTTTGTGTGTGTGTGTGTATGTGTGTGTGTGCTTCCTCACTTCATTTTCTTTGTTCTTCACTTCTGTTTACAATCCACTTCCAAGGAAGACGTTTGCACTAGAGTTTGTACTTCTGGCTGAGCTAAGAGAAATAATGATGCAAAATGTGTTTAATGGATCTATCCATGATAGTACTTAAAAGAACTTTGTGAAATATTGCTAGATAAGAGTCTCAAAAGTAATTGAGCTAAGAACAACTCTAAATTTCCTTAGTGATTGTGAAGTCATATCAATGGTTATATAGCTATTATTTTAGATGAATATATTCTTAAGACTATGATGGTCAATCCCCTCATTTCTTCCACCAACATTATGGCTTTTCTTACTTTTCCAAAGCAAATTTTCATTAGAATTTTTGAATGTACACCAGTCTCTGAGTATATGACATTGACACTTAAACTGCAAAAATATATACATATATACAAGCAGAAACAAACACAGTAACCTAGTTTTTAAAATAAAATTTAAAAATATAATTTCCATAATTACCTCTCTTTTTAGTAATTAGACATTATAGTTGAAAGTTTCACCATTGACATATTTTATGTCATAAATCTATTGTCATTCTATTGCGCTGGACCAAATTTTCACCTGACTAATGCATTAACAACAACATGATTACTAATTAGATTTTAGTTATTAATGTCATTTTACCATGATTAGTTTTTCTTTCTTGTTGTCTTATTCTGCTGTGTCTCAAAATACATTATATAGATGATGATGATAAAGCACAAAGTTTTTATACTGTCAGAATCATATCTACCCATCTTCAAGATCTTTTGTAGTAGCAAAATACAGCAGGACCTTTATCACTTAGTTCTAATGTGTTATATATTTGTTGTAGTCCTGGCTCATTTTTTGGAGATATCATCAATCAATATTATTACCAGGACTTCTAATAACCCCAAAAGATTTTGCTACTTGCAATGAAATGTTAAGTCAATTTGGGATTTTTATAATATTTTAAATTCTATTCTACATTCTTCATTACCTAACAATGTTCAAGAGGTAAATACAAATTTTCTTATTTCAATACAGTATCTTTCAAAAATGTTCTTTTCCATTTTCTTTTTTTAAATAAAAGTAAAATTTTACTGGGGTTTTCAGTGTTGTATATATCTTCTTTCTTGTAAAAGAATTAAGGTGCCAAGCTTACTATTTGTAATATATATACACACACATACACACACACACAGACACACACACACACACACACATATTCTCACTGCATGTTTGTGAGTGTGAATATTTTTATGTACATATGTGCAAATAGGTGTGTATATGGATGACATATGTCATCTTTGGATATCTTCTTCAATTGCTCTTCACCTTATTTTAAGACAAGGTATCTCCCTGAACTGGGAGCTCACTAATTGAGCTACTCTAGTTGACCAGAAAGCTCTAGAGATCCTTGTGTATCTCTCTTTAGTCCTGAGACTGCAGACATGTATCATGACTGTGCTCTAATTTTTACTTGGTTGCTGGATATTTTAAATGAGTTTTTTTTATATAATTATATACCAATGACTATATTTACTGAGCTATTTTTCCAACTTTTATACAGTCATATTATGGGTATTTTGTATATAGTATATTATTACTGATATTAAATCACTAAATTAGTGTTTTCCCAGAGCTTCTTCAGTTCTGAAAACTGTGCAAGAACACAAAATTAACATTTAACCTAAGCAGTGAAAGCTATTTGATTATGTGCTGTGCTAAGGGATTCACAATGATAATTCAAAAGATTTAGACCCTGTTCTTTAGGAACTAAGGGGAGCAAACATTCAAAAGTAAATAAAAAGTACATACTGTTTACTATACATTACTAAGAAGAATTAAAAGGAATTAGAATATTGATTACTTTAGAGACAATATCAATAGATTGCAAATATCAGTGTTTTATGATAATATTATGTAGAAATATCTATTTTTCATTCTACAAAAAAAGAAAAGAATATGCATGACATATTTAATTCATTTAGAGAAAATCAATATACAGTAATGAAAAGTTTTGTCAATATATAATATTGAGACAAATGATGAAGCAATATTTTCAGAAAATATGAAAATCTAACACATGTGCAATAATATATAATAAAATGATAATGGACAAAATTTTACTGCTTAACTTTGGCCAGATAAAATCTAATTGTATTATTTGGGATAAAAATTAATATTTCTTGGTAGAAAGCTGTGTGTTTGGATCTGATATAGAAAATTATTTCTTATGCATTTAAGATTTTCTTCTTGAACCCCTGAACAATTTTTTAAATGACCAATTTTGAGTTAAACACTGAAGTTCCTTAGACTAATGAAGAAAGTAGTTCCTTAGTATAAAATTGACTGACCTGTGTGTGTGTGTGTGTGTGTATGTATATATATATATATATATATATACATATATATATATATATAATTACAAATATATATATGTTTATGGGAATAAATTTTTCATTTATAATATTATAGATAATCTTGAAGGATGTGAGTTGTTGGGTAAGATCAAGAGAATATGCACACTCTATGCATACATTTATTTTATAATCAATTTTAGACCCCTTGTAAAGTTGACATTTGTAATATACATGTCTTTCCTCACTAGCATATAGAGGAATCTTAGTAAAACAACCCTGTTGTTTGCAAATATCAGTGTTGTTGCAACAGGGTTGTTTTACTAAGTAGACTAGAGAAGTAGGAAGAAAATGAAAAGTCTAATTTTGTATTTTTCAAGTCATTTGAATAAATATATGCTATAAATGATCAGATGTGCTAATATAGTATTTTATAGCATCTTTTTTATTAAATAAAGCATTAAAAATAATGTCCATCAGGTCTAGATCATAAATCAAAACAGAAGAGAGCATGTGATGATAAAATCTGAGCTATGATGATCAATTAACAAAAAGCTAAAAAGTTATTAACTGATGGAAAAAGAATTAGTGAAAAGCTTGGAATACGAATAAGTTTGGGATTTAAAATAAGGACTGTGAGATTCACATATTTAGAGTATAATACAAATACTATAAACTCCCAAACTCTAATTTAATAATAAGACATGAATTTATTTTCTCATTTTCACAGTAGAAAATAAGTAACCTGATTTAAAATTTAAAGTCTTACTGATTTTGATTTTCTTGACTTCTTGACTTTATAAAGTCATTTATTCATTTTCATTGAATATTCCATCTGTAAAACATATACATAAATCACTAAAAGTATAACTTGTTGGATATTTATTTCAATTACAGAACATAAGTCCATTAGGGATGACAGCTATCTGCCTCAAAGCCACCTGTTTGGGGCACCTAGCCTCTGCTTGACTGCAGAGTTAAATGCTGATTTGCTGGAATTTTTATATTTAGTTAAATAAATAAAAAGTAAACATTATGTAACGTTAATATCATGTAATGTTTTATAAAAAGTGACAAAACCAATACAGATAATAATTTCATCAATTCCACAGAGGTTTCCCTTCAGAATAGTTAGAAGTACATGAGTAAATAAATGGGATATGTGAAATGCAGTGAAGTAGAATGATTTTTATAAATGGAAACGAACATACAAAGTTGTATAAGAATTATACTGCTGGGCAGTAGTGACACACGCCTTTAATCCCAACACTTGGGAGGCAGAGGCAGGTAGATTTCTGAGTTCGAGGCCAGCCTGGTCTACAGAGCGAGTACCAGGACAGCCAGGGTTACACAGAGAAACCTTGTCTCGAAAAACCAATTAAAAAAAAAGAATTATGGATGGATACATTATTGCTCATGAATCAGTTACTAGCTCAACTGAAAATCTGAATCTTTTATGTTCAGCAACGTTCTTTTCTTTA
>JADRCC010069108.1:0-12237 GCA_019843855.1 Hylomyscus alleni
GAGAGAGAGAGAGAGAGAGAGAGAGAGAGAGAGAGAGAGCACGGTGAACTGAATGTAATGGTAAGCAGAAACAAGCCTAGTCATTCCTGAGAGATGCAAAGAAGCATGCTGGCAGAGTTCAAGCCCACCCTGGGAGACATAATGAGGCCTTATCTGAAAAGCAAACAAACAAGCAACAACAAAACACATTCACACAAGTGAGGTGATATCCAGGCCAGTGCAAAGCAGAAGCTATTCATTAACTTAAAAGAAGAGAAGCAAAGTTAGAAAGGAAGTAGCCTTGGGTAACATTAAAGACAGAAGCCAGTGAGCAGATTGTGGCTTCTTCAAAATAATGTATCATTGGAAGACTTCATCCAATTAAACCAAAGGTAAAATTGGTTTTACCTTTTTCAGAACTTCAGTTCTGAAACTGTTTCAGAGGCAGTTTATTAGCCAAATAAGAAAATCTAATTTCTTTGCAGTCAAAGGATACTTGTTCTTTTAGTCATACCCTTTCCATTCTTTTCTCCATTCAACCCTTTGCTCAACATATGTTTATTATTCTGCCAGACCTAGTAGCCCTAATCCACATTTTCTATTTTACAATAGTCTGATTTTGGCTTGTGAACAATCAGATATAGGAAAGGGGGCTTTACATCTTAGTAAAATATTCATTCAGGGAACCAAATACTGGCTAGTACTTAGAATGAGTCAGAAGTACACAAGGGGCCAGAATTCCTTTTGTGTGTTGAAAGAATGCTGTATATGACGAAGCTTTGTGGTTTATAAATTACATTAGCTTCAAGACCGCTTTGATAATATTCCATTACATGATCCATTGACACTTACACACAATGCTCATGAATAAACACACAGACAAGTGTGTTAGCCATTCATTGGTGTATAGAATACCTGAATAAAACAACTTCAGAAGGGAAAGATTATTCTGCATCACAGCTTCAGAAGCTGTAACTTACATATAGCTGGGCTCAGTGATGACTTGCTGAGGTGCAGAAGCTGAACATTATAAAGGAAACCCATCTGTCTAATGTCCATCAGAAAGGAAAGAGACAGGATGAGGTCAGGGAGCAGATATCTCCTTCAAAGCAGAATTCCAGTAAAGTACTTCCTCCAACCTATCTCCATCTCCTGGCCTGTACAACTTCTTAATAGACCATAACATTATGAATCTATCCATGGATTAAATCCACTGATGACATTAAAGCCGCCATGACCTAATCACTTCCTCAAAGGCTCACCTCTGAACATTGCTGTACTGCAGACTAAGTCTTCACTACATGAGCCTTTGGGAGTCATATTCCAAAAAAATAATAATCCTTTACTGTTGCCAATATGTACAAATCCAAATATGCTCATTTTAATAATTATAGAAAGCGAATATGAATATAAGAGACCAAATTATTTTGCTTATTCAAGTAGATTACTTTTCACTTTCTGAAGTTTTTTTTCTCTTTGTCACTTCTAACTTCTAAACTGAACAGCCTGTATTTAGGCAGTGAGCATTTACTGAGTATTTAGGCAGTTCAAGACTTTTATTTTAATTCTAGACAGCACATTCAGTTTGTAACTTTTCAGTGACTCTGACTTTGAGGGCTATAGAACATCCAGAGGTTTTATCCTATGGTCTAAGAGATGAAGATTCTTAGCCACATTAGCCAGCTTTGTATATTGAGTACTCAACCAGAAACAGACTCTGTAACAAGCCACAGAAATAAAGAAGTGGTTAATAGGAACAGTGTTGACCTAGAACTGTGGCTGTCAGGCTATGCCCCTCCCAACAAAAAGTATTAACAATACATTAAAATTTGTTAGAAATAATTCTGTCTTTAAATTTTATTTTAGGTACATGGATAATTTGTCTGCATGTATATCTGTGCATGATGGAGGACAGAAGATGGTGTTAGATCCACTGAAACAAGAGTTACAGATAGTTGTGAACTGCCATGTGAGTATTGGAAATCTAACCTAGGTCCTCTTCAATGGAAAAACAGCCAGTGTGTTTAACTGTTGACCCATAGATCCAGCCCCAGAAATAAAAATTTCTGAAACATGGTTTCATGTACTGCAGACTGAGTTCAAACTCTCTATGTAGAAAAGGATGACTTTAAACTCCTGATCCTCCAGCCTCTACCTCCTAACTCTGGGATTGTAGGTGTGTGGGTCACCACACCTGAGTCTATGAGGTGTTGGATATTAAACAGGACTTCACGATACCAAACAATCCAAATCATGTACATCTTATAAATAAAAATTTAGCACCAACTAAGACTCACTACATTGAAAACTCTAGGGCAAACTCTGAGTTTTCCTAAATCTTACAGATGGTTTTGATGCACTGATGTTTGAGAACTCTTTAAGGCATTACCAAGTGAACCAGAAGGCTAGAGAAGAGAAGAGAAAGAATAATAAATCGCTAGTGACGGAGATGTGATCGAAGTAAGGTGAAAACTACTACTGACTGCCTTTTAAAAACAATTCCTACTTGCATATATTTTTAAAGTACTAAACTGAACCCTTAAGAGGCAGAAATAAGATAAGTGGAGTAGAAAGCCAGAGGTTTAGTGGGGGCAAGATCATAGTCAGGGGTCCATGAGAAGAATCAAAAACAAACCAGCAAGGTCTTCCAGGAATGGAACAATGTACATTGGTAGAGGATGAGTAAAGAGATGAATCTACTAGAGAAAACAAGCACCTCCAAGTGTAAGAGCATGGTCAAGGGCAAAAGATGAACATGTTCCTATTGTTCCAGCATTATCTGAGTGAGTGTTGAAAAGAAACAAAACACTCAATGTAATCTCTGCTGTTTCTGTGGGGAGTATTGCCCATGAAACTCCCATTCCAGCCACAGCCTTCAACTGTACAGACTTTCCCACGCCAAAAGAGAATGGAAATCGATTTATAAGAAAATATGTACCCTTAAATTGGACTCAGATGGTTTGGAAACAAGCCTTTGTCAAAATTCACATGTACTTTCTCAGAATCTTTCTGATTAGCAGCAAAAACAAAATCTGGAAAAGGATACTACCTAAGACGGGTAGAGACCCATATGTTTGCAGCCAAGGACCAGGAAACCTATATCATACTTGTTCAGTCTGGTTTGGTGCAGTGGAGGAAGAGCAAGGTTGTAGTCAATGGTGTCATTGGTGTCTAAGTGTCAATTTGGTTCCCCCATCTTGTATTCTTGCTGAGGCCATTTCAGGTTTTATTAGAATTTGACCTCCTTGATGGAAAAATCCCGTGGGAAAATCATCCAACTCTCTTCTAGGAACCCAAGGTCAGGATGCCCTTATTTATCTGAGCCTGTTGGTGAAAAACCTCCTACAGCTTCTCTAGGCTTCTGTTAAATTTTTGCTTCTGTGAAGGCTCCCTACAGCTGCTGAGTGAGATGCCAAGATAATGGATTTGCCTTCAAATCCACTTGTATGCTTGAGAACATACCAATCCCCAAATACTTGGGTGTGGTTCCAGCTGGTTTGAATAGACTTTCAATTGTCTATAAACTGTATCTGAGTGGTCATCTATGGTGGGTTACCTGTAACAATACAGATAACAAAAGCTTGAATTTCCATGAAACAGGTAGCATCCTGGTGATTGAGAAAAAATCCAATTTGTCTGCATGTACCAAAGGTCTAACTTCCAAACAGAGAAGCAGTTTGTAGCCATATTCCCAGTAGGACACAACTAACAAATAAGGATTCATGGTTTGAGTATGTTCTACTGCCTGATGTCTGATTTGGGTCATATTGCACAATCACATTTCTTACTCTGTGAAATGGTACCTACTTGATTGCATTAGCTAGGGTCATATAATTTAGTATGTCAAAGATTAGCTCAAATACTAAAAAGTACTTAATGTATTTCAACAATCATTGTGAGATTAGGCGTATGCTATGATTTATTGTAGCCTTCTAGCAATACCTAAGTAAGTGATATGTACTATGTCTTTGTTTCCACACAAATAAATAAAATTGGGCTATAAAATGATGCAACTATTGTACTTTGTTTTACTATAGAAATTGATCAATATATGCAAAATTTTTGCTAAAGTACTTGGCACATAACAAGCACATGATGAATGTTTACTACAATTATTTTTCAAGGACATGTTTCAATTCCTAAACGGTTTTTGGATTTCATTTTAAAAGTTGTCTCTTTAAGTTTTTTTCCTTCTATTTCAGATGTTTTCTTCTTTCTCCACTCCTTCTAATACAATCCCCCAATCTTATCCCCAGCCCTTCAGCAGCCTCCCTGCCCTGCCAACTCCAATGGATCATACAGATCTTACCTTCCACACTTTCCTCTCCCAATTCATTACTTTATATCAGCTCCTAGTTCCAGCAGCCTCTGGGAACCCACAGGCTGTCCCAGCCAGAGAAGCAAGTAGTTTAACTATAGATCTTCACCGATCTTTCATCATCTCCATATCTTACCCCTTTGTCTTATTTCAAGCTCTGGAGCACACATGTAGTACATGTTTTGGTTGTGACTTCTCCTAACTCTCTTCTCCCACTCCCAGGGAACCAAGCAGATCCTGGTGGATCACTCTGTTTTCCTCCCTCCTATGAGAGGCTCTCCAACTCCCAGACAATCTCCATTCCTAAGAATCAGCTTCGAATACATATTTTACCAAGACACATATTTTACCAGGAAACCCCAGTGACCACACCTAGCAAGATTCCAGAATACTTTCCTATCAGGCAAAACACAGCCCCAACACCCTCCTAAAAACCAGAGAGGGGAACAGAATCCAAGGGCGGGGGAAACACATCCAACAAAGAGAAAAACAGATATCAGCACCTAGAAATGCAATACCAAATGTATCCCAAACCAAATGACTAGATTTCAACATAAAAACACAATCAATAGCAGCCAAGACAATATGTTTCCACTAGAACCCAGCAATCTCACCATAGTAGAACCTTACTATTGCAACATAGCAAACAAATAAACCAAAGACTTTAAACCTGCCTCTTTGAATATTATGGAGGTTCATAAAAAGGAAATGAATAGATGCCTTAAAGGAATCTATGAAAACATCAATAAAGAGTGGAAGGAAATGAATAAAACTGTTCAAGACATTAAGGTGGAAATAGAATCAACAAAGAAAACCCAAATTGAAATAAAACTATAATAATGAAAAATGTAGAATGGAAATGAAAAAATATAGTAACTTGAACAGGAACCTCAGAGACAAGCCTTAACAACAGAATATAAGAAGAGGAAGTCTCAGGCAATGAAGACACAGAAGAAGCAGATACCTCAGTCCCAGGAAATGTTAAATCTAAAATCAAAAAATATTCAGGCATAAAACATCCATGAAATCTGAGACAGTATGAAAAGACCAAAACTAACAATAGTAAGAATAGAGGAAGGAGAAAAAAACCCAGATCAAAGTTAGAAATATTATTTTCAGCAAAATCATAGAAGAAAATCCACTTAACCTAAAGATGGAGGTACCTATCAAGGCACAAAAAGAATACAAAATACTAAATAGGCTAGACCAGAAAATAAATTCCCCTCAGCACAAAGTAATCAATACACTACACATGCAGAAAAAAATGAAATAATACTGAAAGATGCAAAGAAGACCAATTAACTTGTAAAAGCAGACCTATTAGAATTACACCTGACTTATTAATAGAGACTCTAAAAGAATGAAAGGCCTGAAAAGATGTTCCATAGACTCATAAAGAAAACAGATTCCAGTCCAGAATGCTATACTCACTAAAAATTTCAATCACAAATAAATGGAGAAAATAAGATATTCCAGAAAAGGCTAAATATAAAAAAATAACTATCTACAGGCAAAAAGTTACTGAAGGATCCAGAAGGAAAATTCCAACCCAAAGTGGTTAACCACACTCAAGAAAATGCAAGGAATTAGTAAGCTGAGACTACACACACATACACACACACACATACTCACACACACACACACACACACACACACACACACACCAAAAATATCAGGAATTAACAAATGCTGCTCATTCATATCTTTCAACATCAATTGTCTCAATTCCCCAATAAAAGGAAACAGACTAACAGAATGGATACAAAAACAGGATCCATCCTTCTGCAGCATCCAAGAATCACACCCTAACATCAAAGACAGACATCACTTTCAGGTCATAGGATAGAAAAATGTATTCCAAAAAAATGGACCTAAGAAGCAAGTTGCTGTAGCCTTGTTAATATCTGAGAAAATAGACTTCAACTCAAAATTAATCAGAAAAGATAGAGAAGATATATATTCATCAAAGGAAAAATCCACCAAGAGGACATTTCAATTCTAAACATCTATGCACAAAACATGGGGGCACAACATTTGTAAAAGAAACACCACTACAGCTTAAATCACATATTGACCCTCATACACTGATAATGGGAGATTTCAATACTCTACTCACCAATACACATGTCATGCAGACTACAACAAAACAGAGAAATGCAGGAGCTAACTGAAGTGATAAACCAAATGTACCTAACAGATATTTACAGCACACTTCAAACAAACAAAATGAATATACCGTCTCAGCTTCTCAAGCAGCTTTCTTCATAATTAACCAAATATCTGAATGCAAGTCATTACAAATTGAAGAAGATGGAAATAAAATCCGACATCCTATCTGATGACCATGGATAAAAACAACAGAATGCTTACAAACACATGGAAACTGAACAACTCTCTACTGAATGGAAAAAGTGTCAAGACAGACAGACAGACAGAAAGAAAGAAAGAAAGAAAGAAAGAAAGAAAGAAAGAAATTAAATACTATCTAGAATTCAATTAAAATTAATATACTTTTGAGGTTTGATCTTTTGCTATGTATTGTAATGCTAAATGTGGGAGCACAAGACCTGGCTGCCCCAAAGAAGAGAGAATTGACATGTAGACCCAAGTGACGTTATGTGACTTTGCCCCCACGTTATTTCTGATTAATAATTAAAGATGCCTAAATACTATAGCTGGGCAAAATTGAGATAGGTGGTGCTTGGGGTTCCCAGCCTTGGGGGTGAAGGAGGCTACAAGGAGGGAGAGAAGAGGGTGAATGGAGGCAGAAGCTGCCAAGTGTTGGGTGAGTCATAAAATAATGGCATGTGGGTTGGCTAATTGGAGTTAAGAGCAGCCCAGAGGAAACATAGCAAATTATATAATGGGAGTGTTGGCTGGGAAACAGACATAATAAATAGAGGATAGATATCTGGCCAGCTCTTGTGCTGTTTAAGGTTTATTGTAAATAATAAAAGTTGTGTGTCCTTTATATGGGAACTGAATGATGAAAGGTGGAGTAGAAACCCCAGACTAGAATTAAAAATTTCTACAATATACAACATACCTATACTTATGAGACACAATGAAAGCAATTGTAAAAGGAAAGGTCATAGCACTAAGTTATAAAAATATTATTTATATATATATATGTATATACATAAATATATACATACATAAATACATACATACATAAATATATACATACATATATACATATATATAATATATATATGGTGAGATCTTATACTAGTATCTTAATAATACAACTGAAATCTCTAGAACAAAAGGAAGAAATCATACCAAAAAGGAGTAGAAGAGAAGAAATAACCAAACTCTGGGTAGGAATCAATAAAATAGAAACAAAAAACAATACAAATAATTAGTGAAACAAGAAGTTGGTTCTCTGAGTAAACCAGTACAATTGAGAAACTCTTATCCAAACTAACTAAAAGGTAGAGGGAAACTATCCAAATTAAAAGAAATGAAAAGGGAGACATCACAACAGACACTGAAGAAATCCAGAGACTCATAAGGGCATACTTTAAAAACCTATACTCCAACAAAATAGGAAATCTAAAAGAAATGGATAATTTTTATAATATATACCGCTTACCAAAGTTAAATCAAGATCAGATAAGCTATCTAAACAGACCTATAACCCCTAGTTAAATAGAAGCAGTCATTAAAATCTCTCAAACTGAAAAAGGCCAGGACCAGATCTTTTAACACAGATTTCTATAAGACTTTCAAAACAGAGTTAATGCCAATACTCCTCAAATTATTGCACAAAATAGAAATAGAGGGAACATTGCCCAATTTATATTATGTGGCCACAGCTACCCTGATAACCAAACCACATAAAGACCTAAGACAGAAAATGAAGTATAGACCATTTTTTGTTATGAAGATAGATGTAAAAATTCTCAATAAAGTGCTCACAGCATTCAAGAACATATCAAAAGGACCATCAACCATGATCATGTATGCTTTCTCATAGAGATATAGCAATGGTTCAAACTACATAAATAGAAACATATAATTCACCTTATAAAAAGATTGAAGATAAAAACTACATGACTATCTCACTAGATGTAATAAAAGGCCTTTGACAAAAATCCAGTATCTCTCATCATGATTAAAAAGTCCTAGAGAGATTAAGGAATACAAGGAACATACCTCAACATAATAAATACAATGTATAGCAGACCCATAATTAATATGTACCTAAATGGAGAGAAATTCAAAGCAAAATCAGGAACAACTCAAGATTGTCTACTCTCTCCATACCTATTCAGTATATTGCTTGATGTTTTATCTAGATCAACAGGACAACCAAAGAAGATCAAGATAATATACATTGGAAAGGAAGAAGTCAAAGTATTTTTATTTACAGATGATATGATAGCATATATAAGTGACCGAAAAATTTTTCACTGGAAAACTCCTACAGCTGATAAACACTTTCAGCAATGTAGCAGGACACAAAATTAACTCAAACAAATCAGTACCTCTCCTATATACAAATGACAAAAAGGTTGAGGAAGAAATCATGGAACTAGCATATTTCGTTAGAGCTTCAAATAATATAAAATATGTATGATTAAAATCTTAAGACACTGAAGAAAAAAATATTGAAAAAGATATTAGAAGATAGAAAGACCTCCCATGCTCATGGGTCAGTAGGACTGATATGGCAAAATATCTTGCCAAAAGCAATCTACATATTTGGTGTAATTTCCATAAAAATCCCAACAATTCTTCAGAGATCTTAAAAGGTCAATCTTCAGCTTTTAAGGATAAATAAAACAATCCTGAATAATGAAAAAAATTGCAGGAGGTCTCCCTATTCCAAATTGTCTCCTTATTCCAAGATGTACTGCAAAGCTATAGTAACAATAAGAGCATGGTATTGGCCCAAAACTAGACACGCTTATCAAAAATGAAACTGAAGATGTATATCTAAGTCCACACATCTATGGACACTTGATAAAGGAGCCCAAAATACACACTGGAAAAAAGACTGCATCTTCATCAAATAGTGCTGATCAAACTCTGTGTTTGCATGTAGAACCCTTGAAAACTCTACTCCAAATGAATCAAACAAGATGCATTGAACTTGATAGAAGAGAAAGTGGGAAATAGCCCTGAACACATTAGTACAAGATACAATTTCCTGAACAGAATACCAATGGCTCAGGCTCTAAGCTCAACAATTGATACATGGGACCTCATGAAACTGGAAAGTTTCTGTAGGGGAAATGGTAATGTCAACAGGACAACATGGCAACCAACATATTGGGGAAAAAGTTTTACTAAGTACACATCTGATGGAGAGCTAATATCTAAAAATATATAAAGAACTAAAAAAAAAAAACCCTAGACATCAAGAAAATAAATAGCCCAATTAAAAATGGGGTACAGATCTAAATGGAGAATTCTCAATAGAAGAAACTCAAAAGACTGAGAAACACTTAAATGTTCAACATCCTCAGTCATTAGAGAAATGCAAATCAAAACAACTTTGAGATTTTTATCTTGCACCAGTCAGACTGGTTAAGATCAGTAAAACAAATGACAGTTTATGCTGGCAGGGATGTGGAACAAGAAGAGCACTTCTCCAATGCTGGTGAAAGTACAATCTTGTACAGCCACTATGGAAGTCAATATGATGATTCCAATATACCTCATGATCCAGCTACACCAACCACTCTTGGGTATATATCCAAAGTACACTCCATCCTACCACCGAGACAATTGCTCAACCATGTTCATTTCTTCTCTGTTCACGGTAGCTAGAAATTGGAAATAATCTAAAAGTTCTTCAACAGATGAATAGATAAAGAAAATGATATATTTATACAATGGGATATTATTAAGCCAATAAAAATGAATTCATAAAAGTCATAGGTAAATGAATGAAACCAGAAGAAAATCATCCTGAGTGAGGTAACCAAGACTCTGAAAGATAAATATGTTATGTATACATTTATATGTGTCTATTGACTCTTTTTATGATTTTGTTTTTTCTATTTATTTATTTATTTAATATAAGTACACTGTAGCTGTCTTCAGACACACCAGAAAAGGGCGTCAGATCTCATTACAGATGGTTTTGATCCACCATGTGGTTGCTGGGATTTGAACTCGGTTCTTCTGGAAGAGCAGTCAGTGCTCTTAACCACTAAGCCATCTCTCCAGTCTGCCTATTGACTCTTAAGTCAATGATAACCAAGCTACAATCTGTAGAACCACAGAGAATAGGTATAAAGGAATGGAAAAGGTTGGGTGAAGGGAATATAAATGGATAGATCTCCCTAGGAAAAAGAAAAAGAATGCACAGATATGGATGCATGAGGTGGGGACTAGAACTAACTAATCAAATGGTGAAAAGGTGAAAAGAGGGAGATAAGAAGGATAATATAGGGAGCGATAGTTAAAATTAAGAGCCATTTGAGAGGTAGTATGAAGACCTAAAAGAGTAGAAGTTTCCTAAAATATATACATATATTGATAGTTATCTAAATGAAATAACTGAATAATGGGTGGAGATAGTGCTCCAGCTGGACATACTTTGTCACCAAATGAAAATTCTAGTACAGGACTGCATTACATCTTATATAAGTTATTGGCTAAAGGGGTTCCATGGGAACCACCAGAAAACCCAGATTGTAGTCAAGACTATAGGTTGCTCTCCAGAAACTGTCCACAAGGCCCTGTTGCTGAAGTCAACACTTACACGATGCATTGAATAGGGAGAAGTTTACCTGGTGCCTGATATAGAGCCTTCATCTCTTTGAGCTAGCATCTTTGATAGAGGAAGGTATTGTGTATGCTACCAAAGGAAAGATGTAATCAGCAACTCAGCTACAAATGCTTTGATTTACAATGGTGCTCTGCCTCCAAGGTATGCACAAAGCTTGCAGGTATAACCAATACCTCATTTGATTTAAGGCCCACTCCATGAAATGGTACCCATACCTGAAACTACTTGAGTGGCCGAGAAACTGAAACTAGATAGCCCAGGGAGATAGGGTAAAAACAAATATTATTGTTCTGAAACCACGAAACCACTCCTAATGACATTCTGTTATATTCATAGATCAGTGTCTGGTTCAGCCATCACCAGAGAAACTTCTTCTTGAAGGAGACAGGAACATATACAGAGACCCACAGCCAGACACTATGCAGAGAGTGATAGAACTTGGAAGACTTAGCCTTAAATGAGATGTCTCAATCAAATCACTCCCCCAGGGCTCAGAAAACCTGTGGAAGTAGAGGCAGGAAGAGCCCGAGAGCCAGAAGGAAGAGAGGACATCAACAGAACAGTCTTCAAAAGACACTAGGACAAATGCACATATAAACTCACAGAGACTGAGGCAGGATGCCCAGGGTCTGCGTGGGTCTATACTAGTTGGGGTCCTAAAGCTGAAATAGGAAATGAACAGGTGCCCATATCCCTAACTATAGAGAAACTATCTTGTGTTTTGTATGAATGCATAACTTGTCAATTAAAGGAACTATGGCTTATAGGAAAGGGTAGAATACAAGGTGGCACATCCAGGAGGCAGAAAGAATTCTGGGATAAATACAGGCAGGATATTCGTCAGGAAGAGGTGACAGGACAGGTGCATGTGAACACAGGTAACCAGCCACGTGGCAGAATGTAGACTAGAATAAATGGCATGCTCTAAGTTATATCTAGTCAGAGAAGAACCTAGCTATATGGCCAAGGTATTTGAAAATATATTTTGAGTCTAAGTCTTATTTGTGGAAGCATGGTGCTGGGAGGAAATATCAGCACCTAACTTCTACAAAACAGCACCCAACTTAACAGAAATTAGAACCATAATTACAACCATAAAATGGTCTGGGTAAAAGCAGGGCCTAGTAAGGCTAGCCAGACAGAGGTGTGGTTTCTTTAGAGAGAGAGAGAGAGAGAGAGAGAGAGAGAGAGAGAG
>JADRCC010069156.1:0-10100 GCA_019843855.1 Hylomyscus alleni
TGTGTAACCACTGGTAAGTTCCCTGAACTCTTATAAACAACCCTTCACCCACCTGCTGTGGTCCTACAAGCAACCCTAGTGAGACTCATTGGGTCACACACACACACACACACACACACACACACACACACACACACACACCCAACAGCCAAGCAAACATGAATGTTAGGAGGGAGACTAGTTGGAAAGATGAAGGGGACCGTGAGGAGTAGGAAGGGTCAAGAGAGGTTCAGGATAATGTGAATATGATCAAAATACATTATATACATGTGTGCCATGATGAAACTAAAGGAATTTAAACCAACAGACAGGGGTACCCATGGAAGGCACACTTGGGCCAGACACCCACAGATCAGATCCAGAGGTGGCCCTGGGTACAGACTTCACGCAGCAAGGCCCGTTACTTTCCATCAGTCAGATCCCTCCCCAGATGGGGGAATCCAGTGGGTGCAGAGGGAATGTTTCCAGGGACTGCCCTTCAGAGCTTTTCCCAAGCAAGGTCCTGTGTCATGGAAGGAACAGTGGCCAGGAGACCCTCTAGTTCCCTGGAGCATCTTGGTGTGAAGACACTTCTGGAAACAGAGACTCACATCAAGACCCTGGAGAGGCCTGCATTCTGCAAGCCAACCTGAGCGCCAGACTGGAGATTGGGGCTGTATTAGCTCCAACCCCTCAAGGCCAGGCTCACCAGTTTATGGCATAAGTTTCTGGGTCAGAATGTCAGACTAGATTCTTTTGTTTGTTTTGTTTTTGGTTTTTCGAGACAGGGTTTCTCTGTATAGCCCTGGCTGTCCTGGAGCTCACTCTGTAGACCACGCTGGCCTCGAACTCAGAAATCCACCTGCTTCTGCCTCCCAAGTGCTGGGATTAAAGTCGTGTGCCACCATGCCCGGCCCAGACTGGATTCTTGAGATGCAATAACCTAGGAGCCTCTCATATGGATTGGACCTGGGTCAGGCTACATAGCAGCTAGAGTTCTCTGGCCTTGTGACCACAGAAAAGCCAAGTGTGACCCAGACGTGGTGCTACTAAGTTCAGTGTCAACCTGGATTACACAATGAGACTTGGTATCAAAATAAATAATAAATAAAAGAAGTAGCTGGTGTGGTTGGTGATGCATGCCAACACTCCAGAGGTAGATGTGAGAGGAAAAAAGGAAGAAAGGAAGGAAGGGGGAGGGAGGGAGGAAGAAAAGAAGGAAGGAGACTAATTGGAGACAGGAGGATGGGAAGTTCAAAGTCGTCCTTGGTGACATAGGGAATTTGAGACTAGCCCGGGCTTTAGGGATTCCGTTTCAGAGAGAGGGAGCTCAGGAGAGATCTAGCAGAATCCTGGGGGAAGGGTCCATGAAGCAAGAATCAGCTGAAGGTGGTTGTGTGCATTGTACCTGGAACAGCCAGGGTCCTGAGCGAGGCTATTTCCCCTCCCACCCTTAATTCTGATCTTTTAGTTTTTCCAGACCCAGCTCTCTGCCCCAGTTCATACTGGTCCAGTTCCACTGGTCACTCCGTCCTCTGATTTTCAGAGTCTAGAATATTTTACCTGTCCAACTCTTCTGAGATTCTGGTCTCTGTTTTTTTTGGGGGGGGCTCTGTCTACACTCAAACAGTTGCCAAAGACTCAAGGGTACCTTTAATTTATATATTTGTTTGTTTTAAGTGAAAGGTCTTGTAGCCTTTGGCTTGCTTGCCTCAAACTCCCAGTGCAGACCAGGTTGGCCTAGCCTTGAAGTCCCAGAGATCCTTTGCCTCTGCACCGAGTGTTGGGCTTAAATGCGGCAGCCACTACAGACAGCTTTCAAGGAGACCTTTTAAGCTAACGTGTAGATGGAAGGTTGGTTCTTTGCACTGTTGGAGATAGAACCTGGGGTCTCCCATGTGCTGGGCAAAGCCTCCAACACAGAGCTATATCCCCAGCTCATGGATACCTTTTAAGGTAACAGAGGGCAGAAGGGGTGGACCCCCTAGGGCTGAACTAGAAGGGGCCGGAAGGGTGGAGAGGTCACTGGTGCCTCAAGAGTGACAGGCTCTGGTGGCCACATTGTCCCCACAGCTTGGCTCAGCTTCACTTCCTGCTCTTTCATCATCCAGGGACCTGAGGAGATAGATTCTAGTGCTGTAGTCTCTGGCATGGGGGAGGGGGAAGGCTGCATTCTAGGTGTGTGGGGGGGTGGGGTGGGGTGAGGCTACTTATCAGCTTAAGGTCCCCCTCTAAGCTTTCCCTTATGGCTAACCACCCCAGAGCTAGGCAGCAGAGGGGGCGAGGTCAGGAGCAGCAAACAAGTAGATGTGCAGGGCCAGAGGACATCAGTCCAGCTTCAGGTCAAGTTTTCACATGAAGCTCCTGAGTATGCCACCTGGGGGGAGGGAAACAACACAGTACAGCATCTGGGATCCATCAGGACCTTCAGTGGATGTTGGCCAGGCCCCAGTGAGAAAAGGGCTTTCAGGACTAGGCTGGATTCAGCTGAGGAGGGAGAGCCCTGAGGCTGGGCCACTAGGTTCCCATGCTCAAGGCTATGGCCAGGAACCGAGGGATGTCTTCTCAGGGAGGATGACTTAAGGAGAGGGTGGAATCATGGTTCTGTCCAACGTAACTGGAGTACACAGGACAGTGTGGACACACACACACACATACGCACATACGCACACACACACATGCCTACTTTTCCCAAGGGGCTCGTGGTCCCCCAAGTGATCCCCTCATCCTCCGTGCTGAGATGACACGGCGGTTGCAGTCCTTGCCTTTGAAAGCAGCCACGTCTAAGGACTGTGTGGTACAGGAGAGGAGGTGTCCCTGAGAGTTCAGCTGCTGCCCTGTCTGTTCTAGTAAATGGCGGTGGGGACGAAGGGTATTGGACACTCCCAGGCTAATCTTTTGGACTCCTCACCCTGTGCCAGGACCAAAACTGAGCTTGGCAGACTCAGAACAGGGCGTCCCATTCTTCCCTGTCTAGAACATTCACTCTCTGCTTCAGTCTGCCAGAATCCAGAGCTCTGGGAATGTCCCTTCAGTCTCCCCTAGCTACCCCCTGCAGCCCTTCCTGTTGCTTAACCTTGCACAGTTCCGACCTGAGGGAAAGAGAGACAGAAATCTTGCCAAGTATTTCAACAGGATGTGCTGGCAATTACTTCATGGCTTCCTGGACTTGGTTGGACTTCTCCGCCCAACAGGGGGGCTGGCAGCCAGGTATGCCCATAAAGAGTCCCCAGAGGAGTCCTCCTCACTCTCTGCTCTTCCTCCTCTAGCACACATCGGACCTAGTAGCTACTGAAACCATGGGCCTGAGTGTCTTGTGTCTGGGCCTTGCCCTACTTGGGGTCCTGCAGAGTCAGGCCCAGGACTCAGCTCAGAACTTGATCCCTGCCCCATCTCTGCTCAATGTCCCCCTGCAGCCAGGCTTCCGGACCGATCAGGTAGGACCCTGAAGGGCTGCTGCAAGAGGGGCTGGGAAACAGAGCAGATGGGAGGAGAAGCCAAAGGTTTCTCTGGCGGCACTGGGTAGGATGGCTAGGATTCTGGAATGCCAGGGTCCAGGCTTCCGCTCACCATCACTCTGTGTCCGAGGGGATGCTGCATCTCATACTGCTCAGACATTCACTCTGACAGAGCTTCACAGGTCTATACCTCCTCTCCCCTAATCTCCATTGATCCCGTAAGGTGGGAATCTCTTCAGTTACTTCACACTGAGGAGGAAATGACAATCTAACAATCCCTTGCCCAAGACCACCCCATCCTGCCAACTCAGGGCTAACTCTATCTAGGATCTTGTCTAACCTTGGAAGAGGCTAACTCCTGCTAGTGTCTCTAGACAGACTGAGCCTGGGGCCCTTCTGCCCTCCCTCCCACTGGGGTACCTGAAGGTGCCAAGAGAACAGAGCAGGAGGAGCAGCCTGTGAGGCCATCCCTGGCTCCATCTCTCATTTCTTGCAGTTCCGGGGCAGGTGGTACGTTGTGGGCCTGGCAGGCAACGCAGTCCAGAAAGAAAATGAAGGCCCCTTTACGATGTACAGCACCATCTACGAGCTGCAAGAGAACAACAGCTACAACGTCACCTCCATCCTCGTCAGGTGAAGCCCTGTCACAGCCTAGAACTGGGTCGTTTCTTGCTCTTTCCTTCTCCCATTCCTGACTTCTCTGTCAAAGGGGGGAAAGACACACAAGCCATAGGAAACAAGAGGGAGAAGCTAAGAAAATGGCTCATCCGTTGAGTGCATACCACCTAAGCAGGAGATTCTGAGTTTGATCCCCAGCAATAAGCATAGAGGAGCAGCGTGTGGTATCCCAACCCTGGGGAGGAGGGGTCAGGAGTCCTCGGCCAATCTAATCCAATCATGGAGCTCACCTTATCTCAAAATTAACATGGAAGGGTTAGGGAGATGGCTTAGTGGTTAGGAGCACTGGTTACTCATGGCCATCTGTGTGAGTGGAATAGCTTCTGGGCATCTCGCCCTATGCCAAGGCTTGTTCGGGGACTTCTGCAAGGAGAATCATGGCTTGATTGGGGCAGGGGAGAGTGGAAAGAATAGTGAAGGAGAGGGCAGGCAGCCAGTGGGGGAGATGTGGGAGGGGGTGGCGGCTAGGGCCTGCAGAGGGGAGCCAGGGCCACCACCTGCAGTACGATATTTCGTCTGGCGGATGGATGGGCTGGATGGAGTTGGAGCAGAATATTTGAGGAGCAAAGGGCAGATGAATGCCAGGTTTGGGGAGTTCAGTTGTAGGGGGGCGGGGGATTGAACGGGGACTTAGGGGAGCTTCACATTTGGTCAAAGGGTTAGGGGCATAGTGCTTAGCTTGGAGTAGGCTGGTGGATCAGGATTAACTGCCAAGAGAGGTGGTAGAGAGGCAGCAGAGAAAAAGAGTGGGGTACTATCTGGGCCTGGATTCTTGTGTATGGGAAGAACACCTAGGAAAGGCACGGCACGGGTCGGGGTGGGGGTGGTCAGTAGGTGCTGGGAGAAAGGTCTCAGCAGGATCAGGCAGGGCAGACTCAGAAGGGGAAGGCCTAGGTGCAACTAAGATGAGAGGGTGGGGCCTCTTGCCAGGTTTGGTGGGTGACATCGGAGGAATACTAGTCCCACCTGCTGTAGTCCAAAGGACAATCCAGTCTATGTCATAACCCTGTTCATTCTCATCTCTCCCACAGGGACCAGGGCTGTCGCTACTGGATCAGAACATTTGTTCCAAGCTCCAGGGCTGGCCAGTTCACCCTGGGAAATATTCACAGTGAGTCCTGGGTCCGGTGGGGTCCTTGTCCCTCCACCCATATTTTATTATGGGGAAAGCCACTCTGGAAGTTGGGGAGAACTCCCCTTCCTCTTAGCTTGGGCAGACAGAACCCATCCCCCGTCCTTCATGCCTTCAGGGTATCCTCAGGTACAGAGCTACAATGTGCAAGTGGCCTCCACTGACTACAACCAGTTTGCCATGGTATTTTTCCGGAAGACTTTTGAAAACAAGCAATACTTCAAAATTACCCTGTATGGTGAGTTCTCGCCTGACCCTTAGGGACTCAACTGCAGGTCTCACCTAGGGTGGGGATCCCAAGTCTCAGCTTCAGCCCCGTTCAAGGAGTGGTCTCTCTACAGACCTCCACAGAGAGCACAGTCTGAGGGTTTGCTAGTTCAGTCATACTTATGGAGTGTCCTGTGGCCGCTCTCTGGCAATCTCGGTTGCAGGAAGAACCAAGGAGCTGTCCCCTGAGCTGAAGGAACGTTTCGTCCGCTTTGCCAAGTCTCTGGGCCTCAAGGATGACAACATCATTTTCTCTGTCCCCACCGGTAATGACCAGTGGGGAGACAGAGAAGGGAAGTGGGGACTGTCCAAGCTGGTACTGACCTACCAGGGGCAGGGAAAACTTAATCCCCTGCTTTAGCCATTGGGATCCACTTTGAGGTCTGGGAGACTCTGTGACTCCTCAGGGTCTGTTAAGTCCTCAGGGATCTCAGGCCCGAGGAGGAATCCAGGTTCCAGTCCAAGCTTCCTCATTCTTGCTGCCCCAAGCCTCCTACCTATTCCTACAGCCAAAGGCTATTTCCTCTCCAAACCCGGAACCTTGCTGCCCTGCGCCTCTCCCTGTCCCATAACTTGAGAGACACCTTGCTTTCAAGTGGCTTGGGTAGAAGACTCCATCCACCCCATCCGGGTGACACGGAGCCACCTGCTGAGAGGCTGCCAAGGTTCCCAGGGGAAACCGGCAGAAAGCCTGGGTACCCTTGCACCATGTAGCCACCACTCCCCCACAGCAGCCCTTGATGCCTCTCTTCCATACTGTCTGCTCCACAGAGGTCACTCTCCTGCTCCAACCATGAAAGAGCTCTGGTAGCCAGAGATCACCCACACGTTCCCCTCTGCTCTGTTCTGATGAGCTTTCTCTCCAACAGATAGGTGCATTGACAACTGAACAGGCGGTGAGTGTGGCTGACTAGGATATGCAGAGGCCTGATGGTGCTGCCTGTCCTGTTGCTAGAGGACTACCTGGCTGCCCCACCAGCCACGATACCAACGAGCATCTGATGCTTCTTCTTATTTGGTCAGCACTCCCCATCCATCTGTCTCAATGCCACCAATGGCTTCCCCTTTCTGCTGAATAAACACACTCTCCCCACTGCTGTTTGGCTTGGTACCTCTAGTCAAGTCCTGGGCTCACCCCTGAGGCTGTATAAGCTTCTCCATGCCCTTCCCTCTGAGAGCTACCTCGGAACCAGCGGACAAGGATGAGGCTGAAGTAGAGAGGGTGACTGAATGAGAACGCTCTGCTGGCAATGGCAATAAACTTTAATGTGAAAAATCTTTTATAGTAAAGTACAGTGAGGTTAAAAACAATCAAACAACAATCATATAGCACAATCTCTTAGCACTTTCTCATGGTCAAAGCATGCCCACTTCTTCATTATCTGACAGTAAATATTTTCCCCCATGCCCAGGTGCATGGGGTTTGTTTCTTTGATCCTTGCACACACAGTTCTCAGTAGCCTTGAATCACTTCCAAAACATCTTGGGTTCATGGAGCAGTCATGTCCTCAGCTGCAGGGAGATTATCAGAAGGTGCCCCCTCTTTGCCTTTCAACAGAGGGGCCACCCCTAAATCTTCCCCTATGCTAAAGAACATTCCCACTACAGAGCTATCTCCCACTTGGCCACCTGCCACAGGCCTCAAAGCTGTAGCCCCTCTAGGACTGGGAAGTTGGAAGAGCCTGGAGGGCATATGAGGTGTGCCAAGCCTGGAGAGCATATGAGGTGTGCCATGCTTAACTGTTCTGAATCGTGTGATTGCTGGGAGCCTGCAACCAGGGCAGGAGCGTGCACAGATGTGGACAGCAGTTAGGCCTGTGTCATACTTGACAAAGTGCTACCCTCCACTGGTAACAGTTGTGGCCCCTCCACATCAACCAAAGGAAAGCCCTCCCATTTCTTATCCCTGACACCAGGACCCCTAGGGTTCCAAGTGAGCCCAGCTTTCCCACCTCACACACATATGCTGCCCTCTCCTCTTCACCTTGGTTGAGAAGGGTGTGCCCAGGTGAAGGGCAGTCCCATCAATCCCAGGCAATCAGTCCTGTCCGGGAGCTGTCAGGGAGCGATGGAGGCTATGTCTAGAGTTAGGAAAGTCTCAGGCTGAGAGGTAGATCCAAGGCCTAGGTTGAAGGCTAGCCAGGAAAGGAAGCTACACCCACATGCTTCACTCCTGGACTCCGTTGTGAGCAGTCGATCTAATTTCTTTCTTTCTTTTGAATCAGAGTCCTGCTATGTATCCTTGACTAGTCTGGAACTCTGGACATAGAGCAGACTGGTCCGAACTCATAGAGGTCTGCCAGGCTCTGCTTCCCAAGTGCTGTGTGCCACAACCTCCAGATTTCTATTTATTTATTTTTATTTATATGGATGTTTTGCCTTCCTTTGTATGTATGGAAACCATGTATATGCAGTTCTTTTTGCTTGTTTGTTTGGTTGGTTTTTTGGTTTTTGTTTTGTTTTGTTTTGTTTTGTTTTGAGACTGGCTTTCTCTGTATAGCCCTGGCTGTCTTGGAACTCACTCTGTAGACCAGGCTGGCCTCGAACTCAGAAATCTGCCTGCCTCTGCCTCCCAAGTGCTGGGATTAAAGGCGTGCACCACCACCACCCGGCTTATGCAGTTCTTATAGAGGCCAGAAGGAGTCAGATCACCTACAACTGAAGTTACACACAGTAATGAGCTACCATGTGGGTGCTGGGAATTGAATCCAGATCCTTTAGAACAGTGCTCCTAACTTCGGAGCCAACTCTCCAGCTTTGTTTATTTATTTATTGGTTTTTCTTACTTGTCTGCGTATAAGTATATGCACATATGTTAAGTGCCTGAGGAGGCCAGAGACAAATGGATTTCCCCAGAGCCAGTGCTACAGGTGGGGATGAACTGCCCAATGTGGATGCTGGAAATTGAACTGGGGTTCCTCGTACTGTGTGCTCTTAATTGCTGAGCTATCTTTCTAGCCTAGATCAGGTTTCTTCTGTTGGACCATGGAAGTCAGCTTCCCATAGCCTCTTGCTGCTACTGAGCTCTTCAAACTCTCCTGGCACAGGGCTTTCTTCCCTCTTCTTGGCTAATGCAGACATGAGCTTCCCATTGTCATTGTAACAAGTTGCAACACATCCAGTTACAGCAGCTTGCATGTACTCTCTTCCAGTTCCAGATGTCCACGCTTGCATTAGTCTTATGGTGTCCACAGGGTTGTGCTACTTCTGGGATTTGGGGAAGAATCCACTTCATTTCCTCTCCCAGCTTTACTAAAGCCCGTATGTAGAGAACAGCTTGCACTCTGAAATAGCCACAGTGCCATGGTGCCATGGTGCCATGGTGGTCTCTGAGCGTTCCTGAGATACTACCCTGACACAGAGCTGGATCCCGGATTGCTCCTTTGGGTCTAATCCACAAGGGGTTCTGGACGTTGACTTTATACAGGCTTCTTTTCCCCTCCCAGTGTGCATGGAGTCGGGGGATGTGACTCCTGGAGGTCTTTAGTATGAAGCCTTCCATGATGGACCGCCACCTTCCACGGTCCCCAGGCGCACCTACCACAGAGTACACCAAGCCTTTTCTGTACTGGGAACCTGACACAGAGCACAGCACTTCCCACTACTTCCCCACCCTTGTCATATTTATTGGCGTGAATCAAACCGATTGGCTTTACATCTACTGTCCTAGGCTAGAATCTGGTCTCACCCGAAAAGTGTAGCCTTTGAGAGTCCTAAGAGCAGAGATAAGGGCAAAATTAGCCAAGATAGGACAGGGGTTGTGGGTCATTTCAGCAGCACCGGGGGAGATGAGAAGGCAGATTCCTGGTGCTAGGGGAGGAGAGGTGCTGATTCCGAACATGCAGAGGAGCGGAAGCAGCAGGATAGAGCCTCATACACATCCCAAGCTCTAGCGGGTCAGGATCTCCACTGCCAGACGTTCGGCGCGTCCTCGCGCTCCGCTGATCCCCGGTCACTGCGTCGGGGAGAGGGGCGGGGCTCGGGAGCGAGAGAAGGAGGAGCCTGAGAGCGGACCGGGCGGAGCCACGCTGGCGGGCTTGGGGGCGGAGCTTAAGGGCGTGGCTGCGCGGAGGCCTACCGGCTGGGCTTTGGGCGGGGCTCAGGGCGGGCCCCGGTGCGCCGCGGCGTTCCCAGCTTCCGGCCCGGTGTTCCCTCAGCTGCTTGTACCTTCCGCCCAGCGCCGGCTTTCCGCGCGACGATCGCCGAGTTCCATCTTCGCGTGGCCTCTGCGGCGCCCGAGCCCGCAATGTCGGGCCCCAACGGGGACCTAGGCATGCCGGTGGATGCGGGCACGGAAGGCGAGAATGACAGCTTCGGGGAAGCAGGTGACCTGGGGTGGGGGAGT
This sequence comes from Hylomyscus alleni, assembly GCA_019843855.1. NCBI lineage: Eukaryota > Metazoa > Chordata > Mammalia > Rodentia > Muridae > Hylomyscus > Hylomyscus alleni. Next base: position 9,860 of record JADRCC010069156.1, read on the forward strand.
GTTGCTGAGGAGATCTTTGCTTGGCCGGGAGTACTGTCGAGGATCTGGAATCGGGCGGGGATGGGGGGCGTGGGAGGGACTAAGGCAATGTCTCACTCTGTCTGAGTGGCTCTGGAGTCGTCCCCACAGCCACCTCGGAGGCAATGGCGAGCAGTAGCGAACGGATCACTGAGCGCTGCAGTTTGAAGAACTGTCGCTAACCAGCCCTGGTGTCGTAGGGGGAAACTGAGGCAGCTTCAGA
>JADRCC010069287.1:0-10270 GCA_019843855.1 Hylomyscus alleni
TTTTTTTTTTTCCAGAAGAGTGGTAGTCTAAATAAAGGGGCTATATTTTAGATCCTGGGAATGCCAGAATTCAGGTCTCTCTTATTCCTTTGAGAATACTGCTTTATTTACCCAAGTTTACATTTTCTGTTTTATTTAATGAGTGCATTTATTAAGTATACAACTGAAGATATTTATTATTTGGTTTAATTTAGATAATAACCCTTCTCTTAGTACCATATATTATAAGTTTGTATATATTATGTATGTATATATATTATATACATTGGATCTGGCATTCCATGGGATTTGAGGAAGCATTGGGAGTGGGAAAATGATGTAACTGCACTTCAAATATTATTTTCAAAGGTAAAATGGTTATATCACAGGAATAATAAACCCCTATTTTGGTTGTTTAGAATGAATTACACTATCTAAAAAACTGACACAGTCTATGAGGTGTCAAAGTAGAATCTAAAATGCTTTATTCCTTTTAAATATCCTGAAGAGTTAACACCTGATTCACATCTCTGTCCTTGAAAACAAATTTTAAGAAATATCAAGTATGAATCATTATGCTTTCTTTTCCACTTTCAACAGTGAAGGATGAACACTTCCTGTTAGTAAATGCACCTAGCTTCATTATGACAATATTTTTCTTTGTTTTAAACGAACTTTTTGTTGATGTTGCTTGCTTGCTTCTTTGTTCTTCACCGCATTTTATAACAAATGATCTGACAGTAACTCTGTAGCTATCCTCAAGGTGGACTTGTAATATTGTACAAGAAGTGGATCCTTTCTTTATAGAAAGGGTAGGAGATAAGCTGTGATTTAAGGGTTTTATGCAGTCACAGTACAATACTGGATGTCCTACAGAAGTAATTATATTAGGTGGGTTTTATTCATTCTAACAATGTGGAGAATAAGCTAAGTATTATTTTCGGTATAATTCTGTTATATTTGGTAATATAGTTTTCATCTGAGCTGTTATTAATTATATTGGTGCTTAAGGCCACAGGAAATAATTAACAATCTTTGTAAGTGGGAAAAGGCATTCTATATGCCTGAATTTCTGCCAATTCATTTGGCAGGAGTGGAACTAATTTTAAACATGGGCACTCTAATGACTAAATGCATAAAGCAACTTAATGATTTTAGCCAGAATTTCTTTTGACTCTATTTTAGACATGGATGACAAAGATCACTAGAGCCTAACATCATTATATTGTCCAATGTTTAGAATCTTAATTCCCATAAAACTATGTAAAAAGTGTCTAAGAACAAACTGGCATTTCCCCTCTCTGGGGCAGGAGGTGTATTCCCTTCATCAAATTGGCAGACATATTCACTAAGTACTTCAGATTAGATTACCTACCAGGTGAATAAGAACAAATTTTTAATCACAAGATCTCTGGCTTATTTTTGGCTTAGCATCCTACCTACCCTTACTATTTATCATAAGAGAGATTATTTATTATTCCTTCCATGAGGGTGGAAGGATGCTGCAGTTAAAGGAAAAGTACTGGTTAAGAGAAATCCATACTTAGAGTACAACTACTTTTTTTTTCTTCTTATCAACTCTATCATCTAGATGACTTATTTATTGATACTATACACTTACTAAATCATTCTTATGTCAGTTAAGTTTCAGTCTATGCAGATATTTAATAACCACAAAAGACAAAGAACTCCCTGGTCAAGCTATATGAGCATCCATTAAATGAATGCTCATAAAGTCTTATTTTACATCTCTCAACTTGTCTAAACTTTAGCATGCTGCAGCACGAATCCCTTAACTTATATGTAATAGTCTTCACCATCTTTATTCAGAAGGTCCCTGTTCTCTTTAGGCTAGTACACCATTCTCCCTGGCTTCATAAGTCACTTGCCAATTATACACCTTCAGATCAGCTCTAGTTTATATTAAAGGAACTACTCATTAATATTTTTATTCTTGTCTTAAAGCTCTGTGACATCAGTGCATCAGGCACTTAAAAGTAATATTTCAGCAAGAATAGAGAGTTTGTTAGCAAGATTCTGTCTGCTTGTAAAGGATATATTAATATTTTGCTCCCACAGCACCTTCAATTTATGGAAGTAACATAGCCTAGAAAAGACTTCTAATATGACAGACAACACACAGGACATCAAAGAAGCAAAACTTAATCAGCAGCTTATATTTCCATTTTCCTTTGTATCAAGTACAACCTAACATTTCTGTATAATGGATTCAATGGACAGTATTAGTAGGTGAGAAACATTTTTGCTTTTCTGCCTTGCTATTGGGGACGGTATGGATCCCTTTAACTTTCAATGAATTTGTATATGTTTGACATATTCTAAGCATTTACTTAACAAATTTTCATTCATTTAGAGACATATAGTCACTAATTATCACCGACAATACATACCTATACTTAATGATTTAAAATGTAAAATTTTAACAAGCACTTTTATAAGTTTTCTCTCAATTTTTGGAAGCTCTCAGAGAGAAATATAAGCAATGTTTTCAAGTGCATAGAATGATGCAATTCTACCTGCCCTTTCTCCAAATGCCGTGACCTTTCATTTTAAACTAGACTGTCATTCAAGTGTACATATACTTGTGTGTTATGCACAAGAAAGTTGAAAATTATTTTCCCATGAAAATCACCTTTTATTGGCATCTATATGATATAACTCTAGCATTTTAAAACAATGTGGTCAAGATAAAACTCACACAAAATCAGATTTGACAACCTAATAGAGCACCTTTGCTATTTGACAATAACATCATTCAAACATCATTATTCAAGAGTCTCCAAATTCCCAGAAAAGGGGCATGTTTATGTGATATTTGAAGAGAAAATTCAGACCATCAAATACCACTGTAGGAGAAATGAGGATTTCCTTTCAGTTTCACCAGTTCTTTCCTCTAGGTCTTTGAAAAGATTCTTATAAAGTCCTAGTAGTCAGCAACCTTGGGAGCTAGGAGGTTGGGGAGACCCTCCGGAATGTACCAGATATCTAGGAGGTGAGAGACTCTCAGGACTCAAATGGAGGGACCATAGATGAAATGCCCCGACAGTAGGGAGAGGGAGTTTGTAGAGCACACCTCCAGTAGAAAGACAGGTAATCAAGTGAGGCATGGGATTTCCATCCCACAGTCAAAAACTCTGACCCATAATTGTTCCTGTCTGAAAGAATTACAGGGATGGAAATGGAGAGGAGCCTGAGGAAAAGAAGATCCAGCGACAGGCCCAAAGTAGGATCTAGCTCAAGGGGAGGTCCCAAGACCTGGCACTATTACTGAGGCTATGGTACACTCACAAAAAGATTCCTATGATGATTGCTCTCTGAAAGACCCAACAAGCAGCTGAAAGAGTCAGATGCAAATATTTGTACACAACCAATGGACAGAAGCTGCTGATTGCTGTGGTTAAATTAGGGAAAGGTTGGAAGAAACTGAGGAGGATTGTGACCCTGTAGGAGGACCAGCAGTCTCAATTAACCTGGACTCCTGAGATCTCTCAAACACTGGATCACCAAACAGGCAGCATACACTAGCTGATATGAGGCCCCCAACACATGTACAGCAGAGGACTGCTGGGTCTGGGTTCAGTCAGAGAAGATGCACCTAACCCTCAAGACACTGGAGGCCCCAGGGAGTTTAGAGGTCAGGTGGGGTGGGGGCTGAGGGGTCAGGACATCCTCGTGTAGACAGGGGGGCAGGGAGGAGGTATGGGATGTGGACCAGTCAGAGGGTGGACGAGTAGGGGAATAAAATCTGGAGTTTAGGGCTGGCGAGATGGCTCTGCAGGTAAGAGCACTGACTGTTCTTCCAGAGGTCCTGAGTTCAATTCCCAGCAACCACATGGTGGCTCACAACCATCTGTAATGGGAGCCAATGCCCTCTTCGGGTGTGTCTGAGGGCAGCTACAGTGTACTCACATAAGATAAATAAACCTTTAAAAAAATCTGGAGTTTAAAATAAGTAAATAAATAAATATTTGATAGAATTATCTTTGAAATTATCCAACTTCAATTCATACACTTACTTTAGTAATTCTCATTTAACATATGAAAACAAAACAAATTTTTAGTTAATACTTTGGGCTGCTTAGCTTAGGATGCTTTCCTAAAGCTAGTTCTAAGAATTTTCAATTTAAACTTTTATAAGGATTGTATCTGACTGAGATCTATTGTTTTCTTTCACTCACAGAGAAGAGCAAGTCCTCAGTAATACTGTCCCCATAGTGCCTGCTCTTCTTTACTCCAGAATTTTCTTTACTTTCACCTAGTATATGCTTAGGATTTTTCAGGGGCATTTGAACTACTCCTTCAATGAAACTCCTTTTTAGAGACAGAATTGTCTACAGCCTATGGAAACAAGAAGCCTAAGCTACCATTTCTGTTAATTTCATGAAATATATGTGCAATAACAAGCATAACACTTTTAGGCTATAGCTTTATATCTAGACTAATAATGAATATTTGGTATTTGGTAGTTAAATCTCATTATTCAATGTAAATTTAAATTAACAGTGTTCAGCTGTTACACTGGCCACACTTTAAGAGCACCATATTGTTAGCAGCTGCATATTCAGAGAATAGGTCTAGAGCAGTGATTCTCAAACTGTGCATTATGACCCTTTTGCAGTGTTGAAATATCCCTTTACGGGGGTCACCTAAGACCATCGGAAAACACATATATTCATTACAATTCATAATATTAGCAAAATTATAACTGTGAAGTGGCAACAAAAATAATATTGTTGTTGAGGGTCACCACGACATGAGAAACTTATTAAGGGGTCACAATTAGGAAAGGTAAGTACCAACTGCTCCAGATACTGGTAATTTATATGTGTATAGATTTGCTTTGTTCTATATGTTTTATAGAAATAGAGTCAGGCCAGGTGTAGCCTTTCATATCTGATACATCTGGATTTAATTTTACTGCTCTGTGGATTTGTAATATATTATATTACCTACATCTTTCTTCTTTTCATTGGAGGCCATCATTATGTGATGGATGAGTGAATAGCTCTTTCTAGACAAGACAGCAGCCATGCTACTTATTTACTATTTAACCTAGTTATTTATTATGTAACTATATAGGATCTTACTTGAAAAATTTAAGAATTATTCATCTGAGAATGCAGCTTTGTGGTAGCTGAGGAAGCACTGGTTTGCAGGCAGTTCTTTGGGATCTACATTATTTGAAATTGGCACCTGCAACTGATTTAGTCATTAGCACATTTTTAGGATAAATGCAGAGGCGTTTATGTGACTGGAGTGAAGCTGCCTTACTACACTGTATGCACATGGATTGTTACTGATTTGGCTTCCAAAACTAGGGGAGTGGACTCCTGGGGGGAAAATGAAAGCAGCTCTTCCCATGTAACCAATTTTCTCTAATGTGTGAGTTATTGCTTAGACAGAACTGATTGGGGAACTGGCTTCTACAGACTGCCAAGTAGATTTTTAGCAGTTCTTCCTTGTTTGAAGGCAGCCAAATTTGTTGTTACAGGTGTTAGAGTGTTGATTGTTTTTGGATTCAGATTGTGGAAAGTAACTTTTGACATGGCTAGAAAAAACAGTTAAATATGAGAAACTCAATCTATAATGACTGATTTGTCTAATTATAAGTTATAGAATTCTAGGTAAGTAATTTGTGTTTTGTATTCCAATAGAAATGTAGATGGCTTTTATATTGGGTATTTGCATGTTTCAGAAATCCTTAATTATTGCTCTATTTTTCTCAGCAGTTAATTTATTTCCTACTTATACATATGACAATGGAATATCAAACTCTTTAACTCTGAGATCACCTGTAATCTTAGGATCACTATTTCTAATCTGGGATTTCTAATTTTGATCATGCATAAGAAAGAAAAATTTATTCTTGGTTATATTTGCTTCTAGAGAAAAATATTAATGAAAACTTTACTATAATTTTAAGTTATTTTCAACCACATATTTAGGGATTGGAGGAAAATGACAATTAACATCAATATTTGAAGCACTATTCATTGGTTATTTATGCCTATATTTAGATACAGCTATGCATATAGAATATTCTCATCTATTATTACACTTAAATTTGAATTAGGGCAATTATGTAGTCATATATGGACATACCAAACAATTCAGAGTAACTCAGTATGTCCTTCACACACAAACACTCCCAAAGTTTGAAAAACTACTCCATCTTGCAAAAGTCCAAACCACTGGCATAACTAAGGTGATGATATTCATACAATGAAAATATTGAATGACTTAAACAAAATAGAAACTTCTTATATCTTTTTGTAGCAACAGCCACCCCTGCTACTGACATTTTCAGATGGCTACATCAGTACAATTCTATAGAATGCAACATATTGAAGTCATTATTCCTTACTTGTTTAAATATTTATACAAATGCATGTTTATTGCAGCACCTAATAATTTTACACAACTGCTCTTGTGTTGTTCAGTATTAAATTATTTATTTACATATATATTCCTCATATAATCATGATATCATGGTATTCAGACATTTTAAAACTTGGATTCTGGCTGGGCAGTGTTGGCACACACCTTTAATCCCAGCACTTGGGAGGCAGAGGCAGGCGGATTTCTGAGTTCGAGGCCAGCCTGGTCTATTGAGTGAGTTCCAGGACAGCCAGAGCTATACAGAGAAACCATGTCTCAAAAAAAAAAAAAAAAACCTTGGATTCTACTCTCTTAGATTATTTCCAATAGACAATATGATGAATGATAGTCATTACATTGACTTCTTTGTGGCATATAAATGTAAATTGTACAAATACAGTAACATGCCCAAGTTCTTCATCACCAATACCAGAAACTACCATCCTACATTCTGTATCTATGTTTTGGTCTTTTAAAATTGGAAGCCAAACTTCACTTATTGTGAAGAAACAAATGAGACTACATAAAATATCAAAGCCTGAGTATCATATCATTTCAGTATTTCATTATAAACCAACATTTTAAATTTAAATGTAGTATATTCTTTATATAAGGAAGCCTAATCTGTACTTCCAGTCTCCTTTGGGAGCACTTATCCTAGGTTCATAAAATCTTCAAGGACACAGACCATATTGCTGTGCTTACCCATCAGTATTGATTTTCTGTTGTAGACTGCACTTATCACAAAAAGAAGAAACTACAGAAATAATCTTAAGATTTGAAAAGCAGCAACTGTTTTTGTTGATATGGTTGACACTAAGGAGGAGAATACCTTAAGGGCCATTCATCATGTGCAGTTTTCCACTGAGACAATAAGAATGGTTCTAACGGTCTTAGTATGATATATGAATTAAATAAAACCATAGATAAAAATATGTGGAACTCGTTCTCTATTATTTTAAGACAATCAAAGATTGTCTTGTCATTTTGTTGCAATGTAGATCTTAAAATTCTAACAAATTTGCTAGTTATTACCTCTGTGTTTAAAAGATATATTTTGTGTTGATTAACAATGAAATTGAGTGAAATTTATGATTAAATTCTTGGGATACTATGTGAAAATAGTCATATTGATTTAATTCAATTTTTACATTCTTAGGGCCTTATTTTATTTTTTTTCTTTTGTTTTGTTTTGTTTGTTTGAGACAGGGTTTCTCTGTATAGTCCTGGCTGTCCTGGAACTCACTCTGTAGACCAGGCTGGTCTCAAACTCAGAAATCCACCTGCCTCTGCCTCCCAAGTGCTAGAATTATCGGTGTGTGCCACCACTGCCTGGCATAAGGCCTTATTTTAAAATATGTTCCCCAGGCAAACTGAGCTAAACTGTAAGTAATAATCCTTTCTCTTTTTCTCTTCTTGTTTTTCCCTTTTATTTTTGAGATAATAAAATAATTTTGCCATTTCTCCTTCCCTTTTGTTACTCAAACCCATTCCAGATACCCTTTTTATTCTCTTTCAAATTCATGGGACACTTTTTTCATTGACTGTTTTTTTTTTAACATGCTCTTGTTCCTAAATATAACATGTTAAGACGGTGTAATGTTATTTGTAAAATGTACATTTTTAGGGCTGATTATTTGGTGTTGAATAACCAATGAGTAAGACTGTCCCTGGGAAAGACTATTTATCACATTCCCTGAGATCTTTAATTACTTGCATTTCTTTGTGTAGGATTAAGGCTTCAGCTCTCCAATTGGACTAAAGGCCCAATCAAGTCAAATACTGGAAATCAAGTAAACTACACAGTGCTATTGTAGCCATGATCTCAGAGGAGAACTAACAGTCATATTTTACCAGCACTTCCATAACTGCAATTATTTTAAAAAATGTTTCTCTTTAATTTACATGAAAATCATTTAAAAGAAGAGTAATGCATTTTTATTTTTTTGGCTTTTAATGACAAATATAGAAGAATGTAACTGTCAGATGGACATGTAGAATATATAGGATATAACCAGAATTAAGAAGTAGTGTATGATTTTCTATACTTCTCTCCCTCCCTCTCTCCTTTCTTTTTTTTTTTTTATTTTATGTTTTCAAACAAGATTGGATATAGGCTAACCTGCCTTCAAATTTTCTATGTATCCTAGGGCAACCTTAAACTTCTGACTTTCCTTAGATCTCCAGAGTGCTGGAATTGTAGGCACACTTCACCACAATCCCCAGTATACTGTGTTGAGTATTTGAACTCAGAACTTCATGTGTGATAAGTAAGCTGTCATAGTCTAAGTTACATACTCATCCTCTCACTAACTTTCATTTTTAAATTATTTCTTTATTTTTATCATATGTGCATTAGTGTTTTGCTTGCATGCATGTCTGTGTAAGGGTTTTGGATCCTCTGGGACTGGGGTAACAAACAGTTGTTAGTCACCATGTCACCACTGGAAATTGGACTCCCAGAAGAGCAGCCAGTACTTTTAACTGCTGAATCACCATTTCAATCCCTCACTATCTTACTTTTCCTTTTTTCTTTTCTTTTTTAATTACTTTATTATTTACATCCTACTGACTGCTCCCCTCCCAGTCACCCCACCCCCTGTAATTCTTCCCACATCTCCCTTCCCATTCTCTTCTGAGCAGCTGGGGAACCTGCCTTGAGTATTCCCCTGACCCTGGCACATCAAGTTTCCTTGAGGCTAAGCCTATCCTCTCCACTTGAAGCCAGACAAGGCAGCCCAGCTAGAAGAACATATCCTACAGACAGGCAGCAGCTTTTGAGAGTCCCCACTCCAGTTGCATAACTACACTCTTAATATTTATCTTTATACACACAGATAAGTGTAGTCCTTATCCCTTAGCAAGGAAAGTTCTCTTTGCAACAAATACCATTACAGAAAACCACCACAAATCCAAATGCACAATTGTTGAGCCCAATCCCAATGAAAAATTTATAAAGCACTTTGTCAGCTAAGACTCGGGAAATATGGAAAAGATTTTAAGAGCCAAGGGATGAGGGGGATGGGGAGGGTTGGAAGAGAGCAGGATTAGGTATGGGGGGGCAGGAGACAAACCCAGAGGGCCAAGAAAATGAATGGATATGCAGCTTCTGGGGGTGGGGGGTAGAGGGACCCTCTAGAATGTCCCATACACCTGGGATATGAGAGACTTTAAAGACTCAAAGAGGGTAACCTTAGTTGAAATGCCCAATAGTGGGGAGAGGGAACTTGAAGTGACTACCTCCAGTGAATAGACAGGACCCCAAGTGGAGGGACAGGATTACTAACCCACAGTCAAAATTTTTGACCCAGAATTGTTCCTATCTAAAAGAACTACAGGGATAAAAATGGAGAAGACACTGAAGGAAACACTTCCCAATGACCAGTTCAACTTGGCATCCAACTCATGGGGTATCACCAAGGCCTGAAACTATTATGGATAATATGATGTGCTTACAGACAGGGGCCTAGCATGGCTGTCCTCTGAGAGGCCCATCCAGCCACTGCCTGAGACAGATACAAACACATTCAACCATTGGACCGAAGTTGAAAGCCTACACCTCTATGGAGGAATTAGGGTAAGGATTGAAGGAGCTGAAGGGGAGAGTAACCCAATAAGAAGACCAGGAGCCTCAACTTACCAGACCCCAAGGAACTTCCACAGACTGAGCCACCCACCAGGAGCATATAGGGGCTAGTCTGAGGCCCCTGGCACATATATACCTTTTATTATTAGGCAGTAGAAGAAGAACAAGAAAAGGGAGAGAGAGGAGGCTTTACTGGTTCTCCTTAGCACTTTTCCAGATGTGGCTACATCTGCTATTTTTAACTACCTCTGGAAAAAAGACACTTTCCCACTAATAATCTCTAAGCCTATCTGTATGTGTGTGTGT
>JADRCC010069451.1:0-16155 GCA_019843855.1 Hylomyscus alleni
CCCCCCCCCCAGCCCCATACATGTAGTTTTAAAACAGTAAAAACAAATCTTTTAAACACAGAACTGTGAATCTCTAATGTAAATGTAAAAAAAAAAATCACAGATCTAGAAGTAATGTCAAAAGATTGCAAACAAATGCTTGAGGCATGGTAATTCCGTCTTCTAAATTGTAGGGAAGCCCTACAACTTTTTTTTTTTAAAGAAGAAAGAATGGCTGAAAGCACTTATCATGGAAATTTTTCTAGAGATGTGTAAGTGAATGCCTAAGTATACACACATAAATTCGTATACATCTTTGCTTACTGAAACCACACAGGAAAGTTGTACAAAACGGGAAGAGTACCAAATGTCAAGAACAAAATGAAAGTCGCTCACCACTCAGCACGGCAGCTGAGGTTAGCTGTGTTCACTTCAGTTTCTTTCCTTTTTTACACACATGTACTGCTTATTGTCTCATTATTATTGAAATGTTTAAATCAATATTAGAGAAATCGCATGTTTTAACTTTATCCCAGATGAGTAACTGTCTAAACTATTAAAGTACCAACTAGAAGGCAGTATACCCTAGCTTATATGTGGTGATGTAAATCTAAATTGTGACCCTTCCAAGCAAATGCTTCAAAGATAACTAGTCTCTTCCCTTTCATGTGTTCGGTGCAGAGGAGAAATATGGCCTTGCCTTGCCTCCTGGCTGCTGAACCAAACAGTCTCTTTCTGCCTAAGCTACAATGTCATCCCGGCTGCAAGTGAAAAGACACAGGCGCAAGATCAGTGGACATCACCTGGCTGTGAAAACGCCCCTCAGGGTTCCTGGGGTTCAGATTTCCTCCTGTATCTAGCACACAGTAATCACACTTGTCCATCTCTGCTCTAAAGCTGCTCAACATGGCTGTCTCTGGAGAATGAATGGCACTGGACCTGATTTGGGCTGGGGTCACAACTATCTGATTTGTACAGGAAACATTTATCTGTAAGTATCAAATTCCCAGTTGATGTTTTCTATAGGAGTCTGGTTTCCTTACTTTACTATTTTATGTATAAAAATTCACCCTCTTAATCTTAATAATGTCTTCTATCCATGCAGCTTAAGGTAATTCCCTAATACTCCTACCCTAATAAGTTTGGCAGTTCATTGTGTCATTGCATCAGTTTCTCTGTCTCATGACCCTTCCCAGTTGTTTCAGAGAAACTCCATGTTGCTCGCCGATTACTATCATCCCAGTATTTCCAGTCACTCACCCAAACAAATGCTTTAATCCTTCAGGGTCACTGCTAATACCATGTACCTCTGCAGTTGTGGGCCCTTTCCAATAGGCCCACCTGATGAGTTTCCACTATTATTCCAAGGGTGACAATCTGTTGGTATAGTTCTAAGCCGATTGCTCTATTTAGCTTTTGAAACTAGATGTAATAACTCATATTTGATTCACTGAGCTTTTAGGAATCTTTCTCATGTTGAATTAACATTTCCTTTTGTCCTTTTGACAACCAGCATTACAAGCCATGATCAGCACAAGTTGTAGGAGATTGTGCACAAGCCCATAGTCTCTTGAGGGAGTCTACTGACCTTGACACCTGCCTATATTACATTTACCAAGCAGAGAAAGAAGCATTGGCAAGTCCATATCTTTCAAATTATAAGCAGAAAATTATACAAAGAAAGCTTGTTAATCATCTGAGAAAAATTCAAAGAACTAAGTAAAAAATTTCCAACTGCCTTTGAAAGCATCTCTGTCAACTTCCTCTCAGCCCACATCACTTCCTGAAGCAAGCTAGACTCTGCCCGGGTCATGAGAGCAGAAACAGGAAGGAATGGAAGCTTAGCAAAGTGAAAATGGAGGCAGAAAAGAGAAAGAAAGAAAATGGATTAGAAAGATTTGTTTGTGGTCCTGATTAAAGTAAGGATAAAATAGGAAAAAACTCACTAACACTTTAATATTTTTTGGTTTTGATTTTCCATAAGGAAAAGAAAATGCTACATGATATGCTTGTTTTGCTTAACTTGGGCTTAGCAGTGTTTCAGTGTGCATGTTATCCAATAACGTAAGATTGCTTCTTCTTCCATAATTTACAGTCTCCTAACAACCCGACAACTTGCCATTTCTTGACACACTATGCTTGCTTGTCTATTGCCCTGGTTTTCAGGTCTTGTTCACTTGTCGCCAGACTTTGCCCTTGGTGTTCTAATCCACAAACCTCTACCTTCTGAAAACAACACCAGAGAGCTGGCACAGGCAGTCCTTTCCTCCTGCTTACAGAGAACAAGGAGCAGAAGGTGGAGACATGCATGTCACCTGCCCTTAGAGCCTATATCCTTACACAGAATGACAGCAACCATATACAACATGCCAGGGCCATCTAACACATTTATTATTCATAGGGGTGCTCCACCTCCCATAAGCCATGGCCGTAATGGGCACTGCTTTTGTAGATGCTCAGTTTTACTTTAGTGTGATAACTGTGTCTCTTATCCAGCTCTACAGCTGAGGTTATATGAAACAGTAAGCAGGGTCCCGCACGAGACTTCATTGGAAGGCAAAGGCTATGATGATGTCAAGGGGTTGTGCAGATCTCCAGGGAGGACTTGCTGGGTGGTAAAGCACTGATCTAGCAGGCTCAGATCAGTTATCTCTTGTTTGGAGGTATGCTTCTAAGCTCCACGTGGCACCCAACTGCAACACCCTTATCTCTGGGGATTCGGAGCATCCAACAAAAAGGAGACCTGCCAACTCTCATTGATCATCAGGAACTGTTGCAGCATAAACAGTTCTAGCACTCCATGTTCTTAAAGATTGTTCAAAGAAAAAAAATTACTTACTGCCTTCCCACGTACAATGCAAGAGATTCAAAGCCCCTTCTACCCTCTTCCAGTGTGCAAGGTGAAAGAATGCATATGCTATTGCTTCACTGTCTCCTCTCTTCAGGATGTGTTCTGGTGGGAGGATTAAGCTTTTCATTTCTAGTAGATACTGAAATTAAAAAAGCAGGAGACAGATGTGTTACTATACAATGACTATGAATTCAACACTGAAATAGGTTGGCTTCCCTAAAACCATCATTCACAAACATTCATCAAACCTCCACCCTCATGGCTACATTTGAAGGCAATTACTAAAACCCCCAGCAATATTCAGAGTTCGTTGAAAGCTGATTAGCTTTGTACTAGTTTCCTTCCATGAAGACTTGTAGGCTAAAATACTCTAATCAAAGAAATTAATATAGGCTCAAACAGCAAAAGGAAAAATGTAGAAGACACAATGATTTTGTATAATTTCATAACCACAATGAAAATGCATGAAGCGGCCATATGAAGTCAGTTATGTGAACCACCTGCACTAAAGAGATTTGGCATTGGGTAACACTACCCATGTGTTTTTGTCTATACAGGTATATCAAGAAGGACATTGTTTTGTGGAAAGAACTATTGGTACATAGGAACAACAGTGGAAAATAATGCTATCAATCCAACCAACACTATAGTTATAATCAAAACATAATTAAATTAACTATAATATAAATACAAAGGGCATACTTTGTGCTTAGATACAGCTGGCTATCCCCTCATGATTCTGTTTTCTTAACAGATTCCATTATGAGTTACATAATGCTAGCAATAGTCTTATAGCCCCCAAGACTATAAATCATACTCAAAAATCTAGAACTCATACAGTGCTATGGACTACACTAGTTACATAGTTTTAGAGTATGAAATCACAGGAAGACCATTTTGTTACCATCAGTACTCTTCAGCAAGCCTAATGAGAAGCAAAACTTATCTAATGACAGCCTCACAATAAGATCTTGATCTTAGTTTTTAGTAATCATTCATAAATATCCTGCCATTAGTCAACTTCAAAAATGAGTAAGATGCTCTATGAATCTTGAAACAAACTAAGTAGGAATAAACTGGTTTAATCAACTCAGGTAGAGTGGAACACTTCCAGGTGGCATGTAATCAGATGATAGGTGAGTGAAAAGTTTAACTACTTTTCTTTTTACTTCTAGCACTAGGAAAATCTCTTAAAACTGCTTCATTACATATTTTCTCTTGGGCTAAAGAATCTTCAGCAACAGGAAGACATAAGAAGAAATTAAGTGAGTATTTCCCTATTTGTAGGTTGAAAGCAAACTAGAATACACAGCAGAGATAACCCTAGTGGAGGGTTCAGGAAATTACCAACTGTCTTGTCAAGAGCCTTATGTGGTGGTTATATAATTACTTTAATTAAAATTAAACAACATCAAAATTCAGTTTGATTCCACTATCCATATGTCAAGTCCTTGAGTGCTGCATGTGGCTAATGACTACTGCATTGGAAACTTGAAAGAACATTCACATTATTACAGGATATTCGTTTTTGCCAAAACTTCAAATAAATAGACCAAGTTTTAGATGGAACTTAGGAATAATGCCTACTATTATTATTCTATTAAATGTATATATTATTAAATTCACTCATAATGACTTATCGGTTTTTTTTTTTTTTTTTTTTTTTTTTTGGTTTTTCAAGATATCTGCCTGCCTCTGCCTCCCAAGTACTGGGATTAAAGGTTTGTACCATCACTGCCTGGCATAATGACTTATCCTCAAAGCAATAAATTAGCATATCTCTCAACCCTCAATAGACAATCTTCTTTTTATCAGTATATGAATTCACAGAGACTTACATTGGTCAACATTCAGAGAATGAGAGACTACAGAGTTCTAAATGTGATATCTACAGGACACCTCCTCCTAAGGTATGGGCAAAGAAAGGGCAGCAGAAAGAGTCTAGAGCCAGAGGCAATAATACTACATCAAAATAGTGTCTTCTGGATAGAACAGGGCAGTTGGACACATAAGCTCACAACAGTTATAAGTGCACAGGATCAAACCAAACAAACATCCCAACATGGGGGTGGGAGGTGGTCATAAAGTCTCACCCCAGATGTGGAACTACTGGAAATTGATGAATGGTAAAAGGAATTCCTTTTCTTCAAGGATGGGGCTCCTCCAGAGAGGTGATCCATGCTTCAGTGGATGCCTTGCCCGTATACATAATGGTAGCACTGAGCAGATTTAGTGGGAGAAAAAATAAGGAAAACAAAAACTAACAATGACAAAAACCCAAAAACATAGACGTGACACTGAGAGAAGATATTGTGGGAGGAGGTAAGAAAGGAATTGAAGCAGAGGGAATGGGAGTGACTTTGATTATATCACATTGTATATAACTCAGTGAACACAGAGAAGTCAAGCTGGTGACCACTTAGAGCTTACACTCCTACTGTCTAGTGTTCATGGTACTCGAAGGTACTTTGCACACCACCAGAAGATACAGGTAAACACTAACCCAGCCACCAATTATTTTATACACATGCAATTAGGGCACAAAAGTAACCAACCACTGTCTGGATTTAAGGTACACTCCATGAGACAGAACCCATGCCTGTCACTGCTTGGGTGGCTAGATAGGCTGTGGACCTACAGGGATATCAGATACTACTGTTCTGCTAAAGGACCATTGCAATAAAATGACTCCTAAAGACATTCTGCTATCCTCATAGATCAGTGTCCTGCTTGGCCATCATCAAAGCAGCTTTCTCCAGAAGCAGATGGGAACAAAAAGACCCACAGATGGACAATGTATAGTGAGAGACCTTGGAACACTCAATACTAAATGGTACATCTCCATCAAATCCTTCCCTTCGGGGCTCAGGGAACTTTGCAGAAGAGGAGGTGGAAGGATTGTAAGAACCAGTAGGGATGGAAGACAGCAAGGAAACAAGGCCTTCTAAACAAAACAGGGCTGATGCAGACGTGAACACAGAAGATGCAGCAGCATTCACAGGTGTAAGCCAAATGGAGTCCCTGTGCGGAGATGTTCAGGTGGACACAGGCTCCCATCCTTAACCCAGAAGCTATCTCCCACTGACATCTACTTGCTAAAGAAAAATTAGTTTTCTCTAATGTAGTCTCACTGGGTATACAAACCACACTTAAAGACAGGCCCCATGCTCAAATGGTCAACACAGAACAAATTCAATGTTATTTTTGGAGAATTTTTGTCTCATAATGCCTTATCTGGGCATATTTTCACCTTACAGATCTTTTGCTTACATAAAATGGTCTCCAATTTTGTTTTTTTTTTTTAAATAGGATTTCTATACGTGCGAATGTGTCTGCATCTGAATATGTTTCTTACACTTTTCTTTGACTTTTTTTCCTGTTTGTTTTGTCATATTCTGATTTACCTATTTGTTCTCTAGTAGAGAAAAAAATGGTATGGATGAATAGTTGGGAAGGGAGAAAGGATCTTGAAGGAATGGAAGAGGGTAAATATTGTGATCAGAATATATTATATAAAAATTCTATTTTCGATAAAATTTAAAATTATATTTTAAAAAATCGCATTGTATAGATATAATAAGAAAAAATATACAATATACTCTTGCTGGGAACACATGCTCATTGAAAATAAATATGCATTATAATAAAACTATAATAAATAATAAAACAAAATGTGATTTTTAAAGCACTGTTGACCACTAGGACATCTGTCTACATGCCCTTGATAAATGGTAGTAACTGTGAGTGAGACAGAATGATTCCTTGGCAAATGGAATGGAATGCAGGGACGTGGCTCCAAGGACAACATCCATAGTCCAAAGTGTAGGCTGTGAGGTGACACTCTGCTCCCCTCTAACTCCCTCTGCTCTTGATGCATGGATATGTTCTATATAGCACCCTGCTTATATGTGTCCCTTTCTCAGCTCAGTCACAGAATCCTTAAGGACATAAACTTTGTTGTATTTATCTTAATTTGTCTCACTACTCCCTTTAAAGCTCCTTTAACATATATTGCTAACTTAAATTCAAACATTATTTCCCAACAACAGTCTCAAACATTATTTCCCAACAACAGTCTCCTTGTAGTCAAGGAGTCAACACTCCTGACCTAGTAAGAGTAACGAGGTCAACACATTCACCCAGGAGACTAAGCTCTGCCTTCTCACCATATCTATTTGAAGGCAGGAAGAGATTATGTCTATAACGAAGATTTATACTTCTTATAGTTCCAAATAGAATAGTTGGCTGTAACCAACTGATGAAGGCTAATAACAACAATGTGCTGTGTTTTGGGCCAAGCTTAAAACGGCTGGCAATATCAGGTCTCAACATGTGCAACATTTAAATTAGAAAGGCATGGAACAACATTTCACATCCTACTTGTCAAGAAGAAAATAAATGGAAGAGGGCAGATCCCTATCCACAAGTATGCAGAAATCAATTAGGCTAACTGCACTTTGCAAATCAGAGCACATGCTCTGCCTGTCTGTATTAGCGACTTGGTTTCTATTAGCCAAGTCAGCATTCTGTGCTATCTTGCCTGCATCCTACCTCTAACATCCTTCCCAGATTCTCAACCACACTAGCTGAAGAGCAGCACTTCTAAAGGTTTCGGAAGCAACTTTTCAAAGTCAATTTGTGTCAGAACTGTGTTCCTTATGCCTGATACTTTAGCGCGTAAAGCCAGAGCATACATAGGGAAGCAGAGGGCTCTTGTCTGTGAGTGAGTGGTGCCTGCTACTGCACACATGAAGCAGAGGCTGGCTCATTTCTGAGGAAAGCTGCCACAGAAACTATTCCACGTGACAGACTGCCAAGGTTGCCCTTTTCAAGGTATAAAACTCTATAGTAACTTGAGGAAGAATAACTCCCAAGCTATGCTTCACAGAGACACTAATACAAAGGAATTAATTTGTTCACATTTCTGCAATGTCCAATACCAACAATACCATAAAGCATATGAAAACCATCAACAAAATATAGGGATAAATAAAATATGAAAGAACAGGGTAATTAAATTCCAGCACCTTAATCTGACAGCTATCGAGTTACTCTCCAAAGCTCAACAGCAGAAGAATATTAGCATAGAAAATGTTATGATATTTTGCTAAATGAAAAAAAGTCTGTCATACTATACATAGCAGATTGTTTTGATAATAAAAATGTATGTTTGGACATTAAAAAGCATTAGAAGATATGAGGTTAAAAGTTAAGAGTAGCTAAATATTAAAATGGGAGATTAATTTCTTTTGTGTTAAAATTTCCAGAACTTTTGTAATAACCTTATTATTTTCCTTTATCATTTATTATTCCTTTCCTATATTATTAACTTCCTGTATACACATGGATCAGCAGTAAGAGCACTTCCTGCTCTCACTTGGCTCCCAGAGCCCACGCTGCCTCCCAGTCACCTGGAACTCCAGTTCCAGGGAATTTATGCCCTCTTCTGCTCTGTGCCAGCTCCTGCAGATCCACGCTGCACGAAAAAATATGCAGTCAAACATACATATACATAAAGTAAATAAGGAAGTGAATAGACCTGGGGAACAGAGGAGTTTGAGGGGAGAAGGGTGGGAGAGATGATGTAAATCTAGTATTCTCATGTTTGAACTCCACACCAGTAAAATACATATTCAGGTTTTTAAAAAAGCGACATTTGATATAGGAGCAACATATGCTGAGGTTCATTGACGACTGCTCCTTGGACGCAGTAAAGGCATGGAATCAGATCAGCTATCTCTAGTAACTGTGGTTCATCCAGCCATCACTGTCACGCAGAAGGAGGTGCTCATACCAGGGATCGTGTGCTGCCCCTTCTGCCTGCCACCTGCCTTCGTGAATTACTGCTTGCCTTCATTAATTGCTGTCTGGAATCCTGCTCTACAGTACTGCCATGAGCTTGGTTATGCTACCTAATTTCTTTGCTCTTCAGTTTGTTCATCTGAAAAACTGAGCAGCAAAAGCATGTAACCAGTGTCTGTCTTAGTTAGGGTTTTATTGCTGCAAAGAGAAGTCAGGATCATGACAAATCTTATAAAGGAGAACATTTAACTGGAACTGGCTTACAGTTTCAGGGATGGAGTCATGGCAAGAAACATGGTGGCATGCGGGCAGACATGGTGCTGGAGAAGGAGCTGAGAGTTTTACATCTTGGTCCACGGGTAGCAGAAGGAGATTTTGTGCCATCCTAGGCATAACTTGAGCATTTAAGACCTCAAAGCCCACCTCTACAGTAGCACACTTCCTTCAACAAGGCCACACCTCCTCATAGTGCCACTCCTTATGGCCAAGTATTCAAACACATAAATCTATAGTGGCCATTAGCATTCAAACCACCACAGTGTCAAAATTTAGAAATGAGATATGATAAATGTGGAAAACATTTACAAAGTACCAATGAATAAGTACCTGTGCATATACATTCACTGGACAGCAGATCATTTTACTAGTCAATAAAAGATGAAATTGTCATGTAATTGTAAAGATGAGTTCCGTTATTCTGGGGAGAATCCCTACACATAACTGAGTCTGTTTCTAGGTGAAACACATGAATAGTTTCATCACAACAGTTGATCTGGCTACTGGGGCACCAGTTGGCCAAAAAGGAAATAAGCATAAAGTAAGTCTGAATGAACAAACAAATCTTGATCTATGGTCACAGGTATCTGCTTCTCCCGGGTTTGCTTACCCATTCATCAGTGACTTTCCTTCATTTGTAATTCCCACAGTATATCCTGAGGAAAAATATGAAAGTGCCGAAGTAGGCCTTAGGAACAGAGATGGATATACCCATGATGTTTTCAGGTTCATAGATGTGGAATAAGCCACAACTTATATAAAGACATAGAAGGACACACTAAGTACTCCAAAAGCACAGACATCAAACTATGTAAATGTTCAAGGAAAGATATAACAGTGTGCACACTGTATCTCAAACCACAGACCTTGTAGTAGATACAGGGTGCCCCAAAGACAAAGTGTTCAAAAGCTACCCCACGGGTATAAATGTGAATCATGTTATGCTTCTACCTTGATCCTCCATAACTATTGTGTAGGAGAGAAGGAGGAAAACAAGATCATGGCTATGCAAAGAGAGTAGAACATACTTAGCAACAACGACATAGACAAATACAACTGTCTGCAGAGGCTCACAGAAATGGGGTGACACATCAGTAAGAAATGAGCAAGAACTACAAATGTGGGTGTGGAGGGATGCCAAGACCAGAAGCGAGGCTAGACAATGGCCCTGGGGTATCAAAGGGAATAGGTGGTACTTAAGCTCTGGTGAAGTGTGAACACTATTATCAGAGTAACTGCCTACATTAACACATACAAGCATAACAACAGAGACTCCAGGAACACTGGAGGCTTAGGAGGTTCAGGAGCTAACCCACGCTGCACAAGCTGCACAGGACGGAATGTGCATTAAGAACTCAGCCTTTTTGCTACTATCCTAGGAAGGGAAATAAGAAAACGCCACTCACTGACCAATGCCCTCAGAGATCCCAGGGAGTCAACCACCAACCAAGGACTATACATGGTGGGACTGATTGTTCTGGCAGCATGTGTATAGTAGAGAATTGCAAAGTTGGTCATCAATGGGAGGAGAGGCCCTTGGCCCTGTGAAGGTTCTGTGCCCCAGTGTAGGGGAATGACAGGGCCAATAAATGGGAGAGGGTGGGGTGGCAGGCATGGGGAGGGGGAGGCAACAGGGGTTTGTTCTTATTGTTTTTGTTTGTTCATTTGTTTGTTTTTTGGAGGTGAAACTGGGAAAGGAGAAATCATAAGACATATAAATAAAGAAAATATCTATTAAAAAAAAAAGAAAGAAAAGAAAATGCCATTCAAGATATTCTTCAGAATGTATTGTCTATCATGGGATTAATCTATGTTTTTCACACTTTCAGACACATACTGATATATTCAAAGGTAAAACAAGCAAACAAAAAACTATGTCGACTCTATGGAGAAGAATAAACCTGGGTTATGTGGAGAGAGAGCTGAAAGTCGTCTCCAGACACACTATAGCTTCTAAATGGCCCAAGGCATTGCAATAGAGAATGAGACTTTGAGAGAAATTGGGGAAGGGGATCATGTGCCAAACCAAAAGGCAGGGAAGAGGCAGAAGTTAGAAAATCCTTAAAAAGTTCTTGACATAGCCAAGGGGAAATGAGTGGGAGAGAAAGGGACTTCTCGAGGACTTAAGTGTCTCACAAAACATGAAGTGGAAGAAGGAACTGGGTGAGGCTGGGAATGTTACCACCTAACCGCACAGGCTAATGTAAGGTTCTCTGCTGGGATTTCAATACCAAGGGAAGAAGTGTGTTCACAGTGGGAAGGTGACAAGCTGAGTCTAAAGGATCTGCAGAACTTCCCTAGACAGATGGCCTGTGGGAGTCAGGTGTGAGGTCTAAAGTGTGGGAAAGAAGTTTGGGAACACAGTCGGGAGCTGAGCGCTGGAACCTATGAAATTCTACAGGAGAGTTTTAAGCATGAGAAGAGAGGGATCTTTCTAAAACCAGCATGGAAAAAGTAAAAAGGACACAGAGATGTGCCCAGGACTCAGGGGTAGAAGATGTGTAGCATTGGGGCTACCTCAAGATGTAAGAAGTGGCTGGAGGCTGGGTGTGTGACTGGTCCAGCAAAACATACAAGATGCACTGGGCTAACACCCAACAATTCCTAACAAAAATGTGTGAAGGTCTGCCAGTGGAGCAAAGGCTGAGGAGAAAAGGCAAAACCAAACCAAACCAAACCAAACCAAACCAAACCCCAAACCCAAGCCCAAACCAAAACCAAAACAGGATGAGGGCTAGGTTGGGGCAACTTTGGAGCCCTTGGCTGGAGAGACATTCCGAGGAGCAGTACCAACAAGAGCAACATGTTTTGTTAGAGAGGGCTCCTTAGAGACTTTCTATGCTTGAGAAATCTAACTTTAAAACTGTTTTCTGTTCATTTTCCTTTGGGTTCTGCTTCTATAACATATCTCCTTACTCTCTTGCAAAATGACTCTGGAACAAAATATGGCTCAAAAAATGTATATTGAAATAATATTTCTGTAATATACCATTGATATATAATATCACAATCTGGCAGCATATTTTGAA
This sequence comes from Hylomyscus alleni, assembly GCA_019843855.1. NCBI lineage: Eukaryota > Metazoa > Chordata > Mammalia > Rodentia > Muridae > Hylomyscus > Hylomyscus alleni. The sequence goes on from JADRCC010069451.1 coordinate 11,938, forward strand.
TTTCTGCTTCCATGCTTCAAGAATCTTTAAATGCTAAAACTCACTACACATTGTTTCCTAAATTGGATTAAAAAGCAATTTTATCCTCTGTCAATCAGCTTTACCAAGATATAGAGGATTGCGTTAGTGTATACATGAAGTAGAATTCCCATCATCCTAACAATGAGTGCAAGCACCTCATTAGCATATATAATTACTGAGACATTTTCTTTCACATCCCTCTTGAAATCACTGTGAAATGAATTTTTAAATTGACAATAGATGAACTTTTTAAAAGAAATAGTGAAGTTTGAAGGGAATGCATTTCTGTCATAACTTTTATTTTCTTACATCTTCATATGCAGACTTTGGTGTAAAAACTTAGTTATCAGTTAGGTGAAGTCCTTCCATCAGGTTGTCCTACGGGTAAATTGAGTTTTGGTTATGTGGTAAGCACCCTTCCCTGAGGGAATGCCTGTGTCCCCTCCTTCCTCCAGGATGGGCCCTGGGAGGAAGGAACATAGCTCAGTGCTTTGGAACATCAGGAAGAATTAAGACAAAAGCTTTCCTGTGTGGCTGTGATTTCTCTTGAATATCCCATCCACAATATTTTGGCACTGCAGGGAGCTAGCCATGGCTCCTCAGCCTGTCTGTGCTGTTCAAAGCAGGTGTGGGGCCTCCAGTTCTATGAGTGGGGTCAGTCACTTGAGAGTTTCTGAGGCAGTGGTGGCCCTTGGACATCTGTTGTACGTTCTCCAGACTAGGTGGTTTGTGCTGCTGGGTACTGTAGTCTGGCTATGAAATGTCCCCAGGGCCAGGTGTCTCCTTTCTGTCTCTGTTTCCCTGTGCTTATTAGACAGGTAGTTTCCTCCTCCATAAACTTCTGCTACAATCTATGTTGCACCACAGATCTAGCAGAAAGCCAACAACAGGCCCAAACCTCTAGAAGTGTGTGGGAAGCAAACCTTTGCATTTTCTAAGCTGATTGTCCCATTTATGAGCATATACCAGGAAGGTGACTGGTATGCTGGGTTGGTGGACTCTTCCCATTCAACTAGAACAACTCTGGCCTTGTTTATTCAGGTCTCACAGATTTCTGCAGGAGGGAGAACACTGGTTTTCATTTACATGCTTCTGTTGGAAGCTACACTACTGTGAGTGGGCAAGTGTAAGCTGAGCAGTTAGGGACAGTGGTAGGACAGCAGAGAACCCAGGGCTTGGGAGCCCTCGCAGCCACACTTTCTTATCTGCCAAGGATAAATCATGAGGTTCAGCACGCTCGAGGTTTTCAGGCTGAGCAGATGGCTTGTTCATTCTGTACATTCTGGGGCTGGGTTGAAAATCATGCCAACACTCAAACTCAAGACGTTCTCAACCTGGGGCTGGTGACCCCTTTAGGGTCACATATCAGGTATCCTGCATATCTGATATTTTCATTATGATTCACAAGAGTAGCAAAATCACAGTTATGAAGTAGCAATAAAACACTTTTATGATTGGGGTGTACCACAACGTGAGAACTCTATTAAAGGGTTGCAGCACTAGGAAGTGTTTGAAAAAGGGACTGAGGTGCATATTTTATATATCAAAGCAGGTCTGGCCTCCAGGTTCTCCCAGTATCCTTCTTGGCTTGCCTGCCCCCAACCTTGACCTTTCCAGCCCAGGGCTAGGGCTGTCCTTCCCCTAGAGGCTCCTTCTTATATAATTCACACATTTTGGTCTCTTGCTTTCTTCTTCTTCTCTTCTCTCTCTGCATATGTGACCTTTCTCTCTTTCTCTTCTATCTCCACCCTCTCCCATGGCTACTCCCCTGCCTCAGTCCTTGGGGCCAATGAACTCACCTGAGAGCAGCTTCCCAACAAACCTGCCTTTAATCTAATCTAATCTGGTTTGAACTGGCTCATTTCACCCACAGCAGAGAAATAAACTATCAGGAAGGTTGAGAATCACTGCTCTAATTCATTCCCTAGGAATGACACAGGCATAGCAAAAATAAAACTTGAAAAAAAGGATCTAAACTTGGCAGAAAATGGGAATATTTTGTTGGGACAGTCAATAATAAAAGGGATGTTTTCTCTGTCCACCCCCCGCCCCCAGTATGCATTAGGGACTGTTAAAGTGCCTTCCAATCTGTTTGATAAAATGGGGATTTGAGGTATATCATGTAAACAAGGAAGAAGTCAGTGTTGTGAATTGAGTTGGTTCTGGAACATTCCCCAAAAGCACATGTCTTAGGGGCTTGGTACCCCCAAGAAACTGTAAAGCTTAGTGAGAGACCTTCCGATCATTGGAAAATATGCTTCCAAGAGGTACAGTCCATTCCTCTTCCACTTTGACATCCTGGTCATATACTGGCATCATGATGGGCCCAAACCCATGCGCTGACACTTCCAAAACTGTGAGCCAAACAATCCTTTTTCTGTATGAGATGATTATCTCAGATACTTGTACAGTAGGAGAAAGCTCGCTAAGGGCAAGGTTATCTCAACTTCAGTCCTGCAGGAGTAATGAAGGTAGAAGCAGTGATGTTTTATGAGGCAACTCATACATGCTTATGAAATCCTGTCTACCCTAGAAGGTGTAGGGGACAAAGAGACGAGAAGAGTGCTGGGTATGAGGAGGTGTCGCTCTAGCCAAAGTGTTACGCTACACTAGAATGCTGAGGGCTAGGGATGGTCCTACGTTCAGAAAAAGAATAGAAGCCCAGACTAGTGAGTACTGAGTCATAAGCAGAGGATTTAATGCGCAGCTCTAATCCCAAAGCCCTGGGGAACAAACACTGTCTAAGGAAAACAAGGGCTACAGCCAGAGCTTGTTAGTGCCTGTGTAAAGTCTGGAGCCTGAGTCTGAGATGTTGTCGAGCTACTGCTGCAGTGTTTGGTTGTTCTTCTCTGGCTTATGGTGGCCCAAAAAGCACCTGTGGTTTTATTGTTTGATATTATTATTATTATTATTAATTTCATGGCCTGGGGTGAAAAAAAGCAACTTTATAGGCTATTGTATTTGTCTGCACAGGAATAGAATTTTGAAGAACCACTCTCCTGTGCCAAGAATAATCTTTATTAGATAAGGGGACACTGACACCATATCTTGCTTACTGGAAGACTAGAGGAACCTACTCTGCAGTCACAAAGGTAGTTTTCATATATTGTGCTTGTTGCATTTTTCCCTACCTCTAAGTAAAATGTAATTATGTAAAGCCATGTGCACATACTAAGGTAGTCTGATAAAAAAGAAGCTATCAAAGGGATTAAGTAGAATGTCTTCTAAAACTATCAACTGTCCAGAAGGAGCTGAGTGTCTGGGAGGTGATGTGCCCACTATCAAGTGGAAAGTTCACATCACAAGACAGGCTCTGAGCCCTGGTGGGAGGTAAGAGATAGTAGAAAACGATATTTAAGTGCAGGCAATCTGAAATCAGTGAAGGCTGTCATTTATTCAGGGAATGATCATGAAAGTTACTAAGTTTTTTGAAAGATTTAGTTCCCTTACCTGAGTAACAGAGATAATAATATGGAACATTTAACTGTATTGTTATAGAAAATATATTAGTGAAAAGGGTATACATACATTTGGTATAAAAATAACTGAAAAATTTAATTACCATAAATAATTTTGAAGAAACTGTCAGGAATTTGGTGGTGACTTAGTGGATCATCAATTACCTTCTTATGATATGAGCGGAAGGCTTTATAGGAAGTATGAAATTCTGCTCAAAACAGCAGCACTGTGTTGTGTGCAGGTATGTTCAATACAGTGTTAGGAAATGAGTGTTTATAAAAGATGTGTGGAATACCCTCTATTTAGTATGTGTATCAAAGTTTTGTGGTCAATTCTCAACAGAAACCTTAGCTTGTGAAATGTAAACAGATCGAGTCTCCCTAGAGTACAATCACCAGTCAGGTGAAACTGATGGAATCAAGAGACTGGAGGTGCTCTGTCTCTGATGGCAATCTTGGCTGTCAGTTTGCCAGGTTAAGAAGCACTTAGGCAATTAATAAAGCACATCTCTGGGTGTATTTGTGAGAGCATTCAGAGAAGATTAACTAAGGAGAGAAGACCTACTCTGAATGTGGGCAGGGGCCACATAGGCTAGGGGTCCTGGTACAATCAAGGCGGGAATGAAGAGCTGAGCAGCAGGGCCTCATTCATTTCTCTGCCTGTCTCTCCCCACTGCCCACTCCCTTCTATTCTCTTACCTCCCAGGTCTGCCGCTCAGCCTCTTCATTTCCCTCTTAC
>JADRCC010069631.1:0-13312 GCA_019843855.1 Hylomyscus alleni
GTGTGTGTGTGTGTGTGTGTGTGTGTGTGTGTGTGTGTGTGTGTGTTTCTCTTCCTCAATTTTATTGGTTTGGGGTTATTTCCTGTATTTTCTTGTCTGTCATTATCCTCCTTGGTTTAAAGTTTCCCTTTTAATAACTTCTGTACTTCTGGATTTGTCAATAGGTTTTGTTTTCTTTTGGACGATTCTGTTTTTTTCCATTTATGATGTTGAAAAGTTTGCTTAGTAAAATACTCTGGGTTGACATCACTGCTCTCTTAAGCTCTGAGAGATATCTGACGAGGACCTTAGGGTTTTAAGAGTCTATTCTCATCTGAGTCCCGGGCTCAAAGGAGCTAAAACCATCCAGTGGAAAAAAGACAGCATTTTCAACAAATGGTGCTGGCTCAACTGGTGATTAGCATGTAGAAGAATCTAAATTGATCCATTCCTATTTCCTTGAACAAAGCTCAAGTCCAAGTGGATCAAGGACCTCCAAATGAAACCAGATACACTGAAACTAAAGAAAAGAAAATGGGGAAGATCCTCAAGCACATGGGCACAGGGGAAAATTTCCTGAACAGAACACCAATAGCTTATGCTCTATGATCAGGAATTGACAAATGGGACCTTAAAAAATTACAAAGCTTCTGTAAGGCAAATGATACCATCAATAGGACAAAACACCAACAAACAGATTGGGAAAAGATCTTTACCACTCCTATATCTGATCGAGGGCTAATATCCAGTATATACAAAGAACTAAAGAAGTTAGATTCCAGAGAACCAAGTAACCCTATTAAAAATGGGGTACAGAGCTAAACAAAGAATTCTCAGCTGAGGAATACCGAATGGCTGAAAAGCACCTAAAGAAATGTTCACTATCTTTAGTCATCAGGGAAATGCAAATCAAAACAACCCTGATATTTCACATCACACTGTGCATCAGAATGGCTAAGATCAAAAACTCAGGTGACAGCAGATGTTGTCAAGGATGTGGAGAAAGAGGAACACTCCTTCATTGCTGGTGGGATTACAAGCTGGTACAACCACTCTAGAAATCAGTCTGGTGGTTCCTCAGGAAGATTGGCATAGTACTACCAGAGGACCCAGAAATACCCACTCCTGGGCATATACCCAGAAGATGCTCCAACATGTAATAAGGACACATGTTCCACCATGTTCATATCAGCCTTATTTATAATAGCCAGAAACTGGAAACAACTCAGATGTCCCTCAACAGAGGAATGGATACAGAAAATATGGTACATCTACACAATGTAGTACTACTCTGCTATTAAAAACAATGAATTTATGAAATTCTTAGGGAAATGGATGTATCTGGAGAATATCATCCTGAGTGAAGCAACCCAATCATAAAAAAAAACACATGGCATGTACTTAGTGATAAGTGGATATTAGCCCAGAAGCTCAAAATACCCAAGATACAATCCACAAACCACAAGAAACTCAAGAAGAACGAATGAATATCAAAGTGTGGATACCCCAATCCTTCTTAGAAGGGGGAACAAAATACCCATGGAAGGAGTTGCAGAGACAAAGTATAGAGCAGAGACTGAAGGACGGACAATCCAGAGACTAGTCTTCCCATATTCAGTCACCAAACTCAGACACTATTGTGGATGCTAACAAGTGCTTGATGACTGGAGCCTGATATTGCTATCTCCTGAGAGGCTTTGCCAGTGCCCAACTAATACAGAAGTAGAGGCTCACAGCCATCCATTGGACTGAGCACAGGGCCCCCATTGAAGGAGCTAGAGAAAGGACCCAAGGAACTGAAAGAGTTTGCAGCCCCTTAGGACAAACAACAATATGAACTAACTAGTACCCTAAGAGCTCCCAGGGACTAAACCACCAACCAGAGTATACATGGTGGGACTCATGGCTCCAGCTGCATATGTAGCAGAGGATGGCCTAGTTATTCATCAATGGGAGAAGAGTCCCTTGGACCTGTGAAGGTTCTATACCACAGTGTAGGGCAATGCCAGGGCCAGAAAGCTGGAGAGGGTGGGTTGGTAAGCAGGGGGAGGGAGGAGGGAACAGGGATTTTTTTTTTCTGGAGGGGAAACCAGGAAAGAATATATCATTTGAAATGTAAATAAAGAAAATATCTAATAAAAAAAGAGTCTCTATTGAAAAGTTCTGTGTAATTCTGATAGGTCTGCCTTTATATGTTACTTGGCCTTTTTTCCTGTGTAGATTTTAATATTCTTTCTTTGTTTTGTAGATTTAATGTTTTGTTTAGGTGATTTTAAGCTTCATGTTGTTTACAAGCTTCTCATTATTTACGTGGGGGGAGTTTTCTTCTATGATTTTGTTGAAAATATTTTCTGAGCCTTGGAGCTGGGAGTCTTTTTCTTCTTTTCCTATTATTCTTAGGTTTGGTCTTTTCATAGTTTCCCAGATTTCTTGGATGTTTTGTGTCAAGAACTTTTTTCAGTATAAAATTTTCTTCGATGTATCAATTTCTTCTGTCATATCTTCTGTGCCATAGATTCTCTCTTTCATCTCTTGTATTCTGTTGGTGAAGCATGTGTACTTCCTGTTCTCTTCCCTAGGTTTTCCATCTTCAGGATTCCTTCAGTTTCTTTATTGTATCTCTTTCTGTTTTTAGGTCTTGAGCAATTTTATTCATTTCCTTCTCTGATTTGATTGCATTTTCCTATATTTTTTAAGGGATTTATGCATTTCCTCTTTAAAGGCATCTATCATCCTTCTTAGACTGGATGTGAGGTCATCTTCCTGTCCTTTGGGTGTGCTAGGATATCAAGGGCTTGCTGTGGTACAATTGCACATCTCTGATGATAGCATATTGTCCTGTTTCTTGTTGGTTGTGTTTTTATGCTGACCTTTAGCTATTTGGTTGCCCCTGGTGATGGCTAGATCTTTCTCCTTGGGTGGAGGGGAGCTGAGACAGGAAGAGCCTTGAGCCTGATAAGGGAGTTCGGGGATCAGAACACTACTCATGTCTGCTGGCTGTGTCCCAGGTGGACATGAATGTTCCTGAGGTCTTGCAGGACTCCTTAGGAGGGAAGGAGATGGAGCTCTGTGTGGGATGTGATCCAGCATGCAGCTCACCTGTACTGACTGTGCTCTAGTTGGATCTGGTAGGCAGGCTGAGCTTCAAAAAAAAAAAATTAGGGTACATTCCCCATCCCCCCCCAAGATTTGTTTTTTGTTTCTTGTTTTTTGTTTGTCTTGTTTTGTTTTGTTTTTAACAGTAAAATGAAATCAGCTGCAATTTGAACTGTTTATCCAAAGGGTTCCTAATTTTATGAAAATTAGTTCAATTGAGCAAACATTTTTTTATTGGTTATTTTATTTATTTACATTTCAAATGTTATCCACCTTCCTGGTTTCCCCTCTGAAAACTCCCTATCCCATCCCTTTCCCCTCTACTTCTATGAAGGTGCTCTCCCACCCAACCACCCACTCCTGTTTTACCACCTTAGCATTCCCCTGCACTAGGGCATCTATCCTCCTCAGGACCAAGGGCCTCTCCTCCTATTTGATGTCCCACAAGGCCATCCTCTGCTACATATGCAGCTGCAGCCATGGGTCCCTTCATGTGTATTCTTTGGTTGGTGGTTTAGTCCCTGGGAGCTCTAGTGTGTCTGGTTGGTTGATATTGTTGTTCTTCCTATGGGGTTGCAAACCCTTTCAGCTTCTTCAGTCCTTCTCCTAACTCCTCCATTGGGGTCCCCATGCTCAATCTGATGGTTGGTTGCAAGCATCCCCATCTGTATCTGTAAGGCTCTGGCAAAGCCTCTCAAGGGACATCTATATCAGGCTCCTGTCAGCAAGTACTTCTTGGCATCAGCAATAATGACTGGGTTTGATGTCTGCATGTGGGATGGATCACCAAGTGGGGCAGTCTCTGGATGGCCTTTCCTTCAGTCTCTGCTTCACTTTTTGCCCCTGTATTTCTTTAGAGAGGATCAATTCTGGGTTAAAATTTAGAGAAGGGTGGGTGGCCGATCCCTCAATCAGGGGCTGTGCCTAAACTCTAGATATGGTAGCTACAGGTTCTCTCTCCCCTTTGTTGGGTATTTCAGCTAATGTCATCCCCATTGGGTCCTGGGAGCATCTTGCTTTTCTGATGTCTGAGACTTTTGGTTGGCTACCCCCAGTTCCCCATGCCCCATTGCTACACATCTCTGTTCAATTTCCTATACCTCCATACATCTCCCCTGTTTCCTCCCATACCTGATCCTGCCCCCCTTTTTCTGCCCTCACTCCTTTCTTCCTCCCAAGTTCCTCCTATCCACCACCTCCCATGATTATTTTGTTCCACCTTCTGAGTAGGACTGAAGCATCCACACTTTAGTCTTCCTCCTTCTTGAGCTTCATATGGTATTTAAGTTGTATCATGGTTATTTCAATCTTTTATCCTAATATCCACTTATCAGTGAGTACATACCGTGAGTGTTCTTTCATGAGTGTTACCTCACTCAGGATGATATTTTCTAGTTCCATCTATTAGCCTTAAAGCTTGGAATACCCAAGATACAATTCACAAACCATATGAAGTCCAAGAAGAAGGAAGACCAAAGGGTTGATGTTCCAGTGCTTCTTAGAAGGGGGAACAAAATACTCACAGGAGGAAGTATGGAGACAAAGTATGGAGCAGAGACTTAAGGAAAGGCCATCCAGAGACTTCCCCACCTGGGAATCCATCTCTGAAAAGCTCTGCCAGAGCTTGACAAATACAGAGGCAGATGCTTGCAGCCAACCACTAGACAGGGTCTCTGATGAAGAAGTTGGAGGAGGGACAAAAGGAGTTGAGAGAGTTTGCTGTCCCATTTGGGGAGAAACAGTGTCAACTGGCCAGACTAATCCGGCACAGTTGGACGACAGTGGGAGGAGCAGCCCTTGGGACTGAGGGTGTTTGATGCTTCAGAGTAGGGGAATGCCAGGGCAGGAAGGCAAGAGTCGGGGGTGGGGGGCACTCTCATAGAGGCAGGGAGTGGATGTGATAGGGGATTTCCAAAGGGGAGACCTGGAAAGGGAAAATGTTTGAAATGTAAATAAAATATCCAATAAGAAAAAGATTATCGCACATCAAAATTGTGATTTTAGATTCATAGAAAAAGTGAAGGCTCAAAGATTTATTCAGAGAGAGCAGTGTATGTGTGTGTGTGTGTGTGTGTGTGTGTGTGTGTGTGTGTGTGTGTGCACTTAATGACAGATGGGGCACTTGTTACCTCCTTGAAAACCAGACACATTTTTAATAGCAGTGGTAGGTCATGCTTTCTGTGCTTTGTAACTGAATGAGCACCTTCTTGGGCTGCTCTAAGTTTTCACTGTTTCATAACTCCAAATATTTACTCCTTCAAACACTCTTTACTACCTGATATTTCAGAACCCTATTATCTCCTTTGAAAAGCACAATGTGTGTGCTTTTCAAAAATATATAGCTCTCCACATAAATTCCTTAACATGACACTCTGGTCCATTCGGTTTCCTAGAAAACAGATTATAAGAAAGCAATTAATGTCCAGCATTTTTTTTTACTGGAAAGAGTGCTCAGGATCACCACTTGTTATGGAAACCAAGGAAATTAAGTAGCATAAGGCAGAAGTAGAAGCCAGACTGCAAAAGCATGACTGCTAACAATTGGGCCCACCTGACTCCAAATGAGGACCCAGGGTCACCCACAGGATCATTCTGAGTGAATGCACTAGAGCTAGACTTAACATATACCAGATGTGTGCCAATGTGTGGGTTGTATCTGCTTCAGGGATGAAGAGAACATCTTTGGATCAGGAGGACTTTTTAACTGTGTCCAATTCTCAAATAATGCTGACACTGAAAAACTTCAGCCAGCAACACTCCAAGAAACCTGGACAAGAAGTCTACCCATCCCAAGCAGGGATCTGAATAGTACATCCCAGCATCCATTTACACAGTAGTTCTCAAACTTTTGTCCCCAGCACAAGTGATTCTCGAAGTTTAGCATGTGATCAAAATGCCTGGAAGGCTTGCTAAAACACAGCTGGTTGGACTCCAACCATGGAGTTCCTTTTTCTGTGGGTCTATCCTGAGGCTTAGAATTTGCATTTCTTATAAGTTCTCAGATACTGCTGCTGGGACTGCTGGTCCATGAATCATATTTTGAAACCACTGTTCCATACCATCCCTACATATGTACTAAGAGAAGTAAACCTTTAGAAATCACCAAATTCTTAGCTTGAAATGTGATAATTAGGCTTTGCTATATATAAAGTACTTAATACAGTAGATCACAATTTAAAGAGCCGTTTTACAATTTCTTATAAATACTCATTATACCTTTAAAATACATCTAAAAGATAAAAAATACATCTTAAGATAAAAAATTATCTTAAGGATCTATAGGATGGCATATCCTAAATAACCAAACTTTAAAATAATTCATGTTTGCAGTCTTTTCTCCTTAGCCAGTCTTTTATTTATTTATGATTATTATATTTTATATTTTTATTTATCACATAAGCCATCCATAGCCATATGGTTGAGGAAAATGAAAAATTAGGGGACACATTGAGAGCTAATTTGAATGCACAGATATGGAAATTAAGTGCCTTTCACTTATTCCTTGGGTAGACTTCAGACAATTAAAACATAGGAGTTCAATGTACATGCCTTGAACCCAGGAGTGAATTTGTAGTCATTAAAACCCCCACACAAACAAGAAACAACAGTTGCGTCTGTGACCCAAGAAGTTTGGAAAATAGATCTTTTGGAGAGATTTTCTGCCATTGCTTCCATTAAATTCCTTTTAAAACATTTTCTGAGTAAGAAAATATTCAGCCTGATGTTGTCAATATTTCAGACCACAAGGGTATCCTTGAAAAAAATGGTGCCTTACTATCCTGAAAAAATGTTCCTCTGCTTCCCCAAGGACCCAATTTACAAAGCAGAAATCTGCTGGTAGGATTTGGGTAAAAATCATATCATCTGGCTAAAGTCTTTTCTTCTGACTTTCTATAGCCTGCTTTGAAAGTATTTTACTGGTTACTTTCTGTGGAGGCAGAAGGTGAGTGGTGTTTCTCATTTAAGGGCAGAGGAGCTCAGATGTAGAGTGTCCCAGCATGAAGATGACAACAAGAATACAATGCACTGTCTAATCTTCTAAGCTTCATTCTGCCAGGAGAGACTTTCATAATGTCCTTTTATGTATTGAAATTGGACTATATTCAAAAACAAGTCAATGTCTAACCCAGCATTTATCTTCTGGGGTGGGACAGCTTATTTCTAGCATGTGTTTTAGGCTGGAGATAGGAGAAGTCTTAGTATAAACTACATAAAACTGTCTCTTTTGCCAGTCAGTACCATTGATTGTCAGGCTCTACTCAGGAGTTTTTCTGTATAGTACATACCCATCTTTCATATTCACCTTCTCAGAGCTGTAACAATGGAACAGAGTTTTGAAATTCCAATAAACAGACAGCAATTTGGGTGTTTCTATTTGGATTGACATTTTACCTAACAACTAGGAAAATCAGCACTCTGGGTTAGCCCTGCAGCTGTCCCAGATTTAACTACTTTGCCTAACCAGAACCCCATGGTACCTTTTACCTGTACAGTATTACCGTTTATTTAGGAGTTGATAAATAGCTTAGTGCAATGGTCATGTTTTTCTAATAGTGGTAGCCTCATACACATACTCTCTCCTCTACCATTTAACATAGACAGAAGATTTTTATCCAGTATGAATGCTGAGACGACACGGTGAAAGACTGTGTGCTCAGCAAAAACCTTACCCATGATGAATAAACAGCTCTTCTGGGGGCTCTGTTGCCGCCAGCTCGGCAGGAGTTGTTTATTGCCTGCTTTGCACATCCCATGATAAAGTTGCTGCTAAAATAAATTGCGGTTTTGCATAATTATTGACAATCACATCTTAACAAGCAGTGTGTATCATATTTGAGTGTTCAATTTTTTGAAATCCATTTTTAGCTTATGTTTAATCCCTGAAAGTGTTTGTGTAGTCGTCGAAGGCAAATAAGGCATTTAAATAGAGTACTAATTTCCTCATTGCAGACAAAATTTACCTGAATCTTTTTAGATGGAACTGTTACTGCTTAAGGCAATTTTCCCTCCTGAGCTATTATTATGCAGATCTTTGCTCAGGACATTTGTGTGAATATCCACATTATATGCTCTCTCTCTCTCTCTCTCTTTCTCTCTCTCTCTCTTTATATATATATATAAATGTATATAGATATATTTATATATGAAGTATATATGTATATTTATTAATTTATTATACATACACACACATATATATATACATATATATACTTTATATAGAAGTACATACAATTGCAAAGTATGATTTTTAAAATTCTCCTAAAAGATTTTTATTTCTTCCATTTTAAAGAAAATGAGATATCAAAAATGAGGTGTAGACAGAAGTAACTAACAATTTTATTAAGAATGATAATATGTGAAGCTGATGTTCATTATACAGTAGCTACTGAGAAAGAGGAAATGAAAAATCAGAAGTTAGTAACAAGCTATGTCACACACAACAGGCAAAAGATAGTGGAAACTGAATCACTGTCTGATCTGTAAGTTTCTACATTTTCAACTTGATACATTTTTTTTCCTTTTGGAAAATGTCCTCAGTTCTAGGTAATGCAGAATGATCCTAAGGAAGTACTTTTAACCAGATAGTATTTGGTAAGATGATAGTTCCCACAATTGTTTCTGTGAAATGTTATCTTTGCATCTTTCTTCATTTTAGTGTTTTTTTTTTCTCTCTTTACCTTCAATCCTTCCCTCCAGTATTCACCTCCCAAGTCTCCATTTGTATTTTCCTGATTTTTTACTTATTTCATTCTTGTTTCTTACCTCAGGGATATATCAAAAATGAGCACAGCAAAGGAATTTAAGGTTTTGCCTATGAAGATTAACTTCAACACAAACTTAAAGTTGAAAGAAAGATTTTGGAATTATTATGAACAAAATTTGTAAGGCCCACAATGTCTCTCTCCCTCTCATGTGTGTGTGTATCCATTTTTATACAAATCTTTAACTATTATTCATTTTCTTGCAGGAGTACCCAGGGATAGAACTTAGGGCCCTGAGTTTAGTAGGCAAACACTACCATTGAGCCATGTCCCCAACACATTGTTGCTTAATTTTAATAGGTCCACTTGCATGCCTTCCTCCAAGAAGAGGCCTTTAGATTAAATAGAAATGATTATTAAACAAAAGCTTAGTATTCTGTTAGTTGGTTAAATGGAGAGCTTCAGCAGCACACTATCTTTGCTCATTGTATTGAGTTCAATGCATATACCATCATGATACTTATGAATTCCATCTGCCTGTTTGTCTCTTTGCAGAGTGAGTGAGCAAGAGGCTGCTTTGGAAGAAACTCATAGATTACTGCAACAGTTCCCTCTGGACCTGGAGAAGTTTCTTTCTTGGATTACAGAAGCAGAAACAACTGCCAATGTCCTGCAGGATGCTTCCCGTAAGGAGAAGCTCCTAGAAGACTCCAGGGGAGTCAGAGAGCTGATGAAACCATGGCAAGTAAGTTGAGTGTTTCAGCTTTGGCCATCAAGTGAATCCAAATGAAGCAGTCTAAGCATTTGTACTTGATACTGACAAACTGGGGACAAAAATAAAGTTGTTTTATTCAGCTTGATATAGTTCAGCATTTGGGCAAGAAGAAAAGAGGCAGAGGCAGTAAAAAGACTCATTTGTGATTTCATTAAATACTATGAGCTTCAAAAAAGTACATATCTATTTCACCAGAAAAATACTTGCCAAAATAGCAGAGGTTTTGTCAAGCAGAAACTTAACCCAGAGAAGTAAGTTCAGCATTTGGTTTATTAAATTAAAATGGTTGCCATTTTTCACTGTTTATTTAATGTCTTACAGGGAAAGCATCTGTAGGAACTGTCTGTTTTATTTAGCGTTGCTAACTAAATCAGTTTCCCTTCGTTACTTTCAAATACATTCTGAAATGTTAATCTGACATTTTGTAGTTTCTTCCTAACATGATCTGTGAAAATACGAATGAGATTGCTAAATTTGTTATCGTGAGTGGCTGTACAACTTACAGACAATTGTTTTTCCTGGAAACAAAAATTAGTAATTCTGTGTGCATGAACAACCAAACCAGAAGCCTAGAGTAAGATTGTTTAAGTAGGACCATGTTCTGTAGTGCAGGAGTTCTCAAAGGATTATTCTTAATAATGGATGGGATTTTTCTGAATTACACAACATTGCCAAATATCTATTGGTTTGTGTGTGATTTTGATTTTTTGTTATATATATATGAACACCACTGGTATCTACAATACAGTCTGACATAATAATTTAAAGAATTTCCTTGACTATTTTGATGTGACAATTGGTTAATTTGTTCCTTTGGTGCAGAAAGTAGGTAACAACAATGACTTTATCACACCTTGAACTTATTATTCATTTTAATCTTTCTGGCCCCACTTGCCTATCCACAGGGATGCCTTTGTTTGCTCCTGTGGAGGTAATTAGAATTAAATCGTTTCGGACTTTATCTCTGCTGAGATCTCCCATGTAAAAGTCGTGTGAATCCAGATTTTCTTTTGGCTGAATCTTAGATGAATAATTAAACAGTGATTTTAGTGTTACAGCTATTCCATGGTTTATGCCATTCCATAAAGAAAAAATTATTTCACCTTACAAATGGCTACAAAGCCATAGTAGAATTTTAATTGGTACATGGATTCACATTTTTCCTGCAACTATGATTGATAAACAGTACAGCTTTGATTCCATAGCTTTTTAAACAACTTATGCTGAAAATCAAGAGTAATCAAATTACCTTAATACCTTATTGTCAGATATTTAGTAGACTTCTCAAAATAGTATAAATCAGGTAGAAATCAAAGATATTTATGATCTCCTATATTTGTATTTATATACACACTATTCATGTATGTTATAATCTTTAGAAATTATAAAATCTAAATAATTAAATTAAAAACTGGCTATATTTCTTTTTAAGTATGAATAGGGAAGAAAGAAAATTTGTGTTTTGATTTATCATCTTTCTTTCAAAAACAATTGGAAATTACTCTGAAAAGAACCATGAGCTTTCTTGTATTGTTTAAAATGTATATATGTATGTATGTATGTACTTTTCAAATCTGGGCATGTTTCCTATTTTTTACTTGCTAAATCATTTTTCTCATATAAACTCCAATGATGAACCTCTACACATCTTTAATCTCTAGGACTGGCCACATCAAACATTCAAAATGTTAGAAAATGTTAATTTTAGAATAAGTAAGGTCTGCTTAAAAGTGTTAGTTAGTGTAAAGTGATGCGTGACTTTGTTGTTGTTGTTAACAGTGTTGTTCATAAATAGGTTCTTTACTGGTTAGCCAGCTCATTATTTATAGGGGGCCAAATATAACACATTTGTGAGGATCAGAGGAGGACCTTGGGTACTGGTCCATGCCTAACCATCTTACTTTTGGTAGGAACACTTGGCTGCTGCTGGCCCTAGCTAGGAGCTTCTGGAGATTATTCTATCACTGCTTTCTATTTACTGCAGGCATCTTAGATTTACATCAAGATTTTACATAGGTTCTGAGGCTCTGAACTGAGGTAGTGAAGTTTAAAGGCTAATGCTTTTACCATGGACTCTGGTTCTTTTCAATTAGTAATTCTCAGCCTGAACATTGCAAATGCATGTTGCCAGTCCTATACTGAACTGTATTATTAATTACAAAAGAAAAAAGGAAGGGACCCAAATGCTTAGTCAAAGTAATAGCTCTCCCAACATACCTTGAGTTCTCTGTCCACTCAAAAATTGAGCCAGATTTGTTTTCTACAAAAGCTGCTGCATGGAGAAAAATGATACTTTAAAATTATTTTCTGAAATTGCCAATTGTTCCATATATTGAGACAAAGACTCTTATTATCCCTATATTGACTATTGCCTTTGGTTATTAGGTACTTCAATATCTATTTAATTCTCTCATCAAGAATCATAATTTATGTGGTCTATGAGATTGGGTAGATCAGATAAGAGTAAGTCATATGAATACTATGATAAAATAGAGAATTGGTTTTGGTGATAATGATAGATCCCATTTTTTAATTTGTATTGTTTTTAATCATGTTCTCTTCATACCTTTCTTAACCCTTTCTCCATTGTCCTGAGTCCCTTTCTGTTGTCATTAACACTTACTACCTTATTTTACTACCCAACCACCAAGTTCCAGTGGCACACATATACAGGGACTACAATACTTAACAGGATGTGGTCAGGATTAAGAAAAAGATACATGTCACTTTCTACCAAAGAGGCAACACTGTGATAAAAAGACTTAGTGAATATAAACTGGCTTTTTCTTCTCCCCCACTGACACTATTTTTTAAAAGTTTGAGTTTATCTATAGTCTTTGACTTGTCCTATCTTAGTGTTCAGCAACTACTGAAACCAAGAAATTAATTATAATTTTTAATAAAATGATTAAGGCAGTGAGTGACATTGGACACATGAACTCTAGAAGAAGATTGTTTGGAAGTTACATGGTTATTTTGCTGCACTCCTTAAGAGGCAACAATGAGATAATCTGAGGTAATATGGGCAGTCAGCATCTTCACTGACTCACAGAAATCTTGAGGACAAACAGTTGTGGAGAGGAATGCCAAGAATGTGCTTGTTTTGAGGCACCTATGCAAGGGAGAAAATTACCTCCCTTGAAGCAGTTGTGAATGTACATCTAAATTGTGGAGACAATCCTAGTTAAAGGAATAAAACTTGAAGGACTTTGACATGTGAACCATAGAAATCGATGATATTACTTACACACATATTGATATTGTTACTGAAACTTCCCCTGGCTGACCCAGACATCCACTTAAATGCTACTAAAATCTTCCTGCAGCCCAGTGTTGATATTCACTGATCCCTTCCTTTATGCTATTTGAAATGAATTCAATATAAAACGTTCTTTCCAGTTTCTGGGTATTATGAAGAAGACTGCTATGAACATAGTGGAACATGTTTAATATGACTTGAATTTCAAGACATCATTATAAAGGTTGGACTACTTTGGCCATGTTATATCTTGTTCATATTGAAACATGTTAGTTGAAAGTATTGAAATCTTCAGAATCAACTTGTCTGAATATTGCTATGTCACTAGGAAATAATACAAAATGGTGCACATGATGTACTACATTGAATAATTTCTAACTTTATCAGATTATATATTTTATATCTACAAATAAAAAGAAAAGTCTCTATCAAAGAGAAGACACTGTGCTTACTGCAAAGGCAATTTTGATAGCCTGTAATGACCATTGTCTTTTATACTTC
>JADRCC010069633.1:0-11206 GCA_019843855.1 Hylomyscus alleni
GGGGGGGTGTTTGCCCAGTCTTAGGAGAGTTGGATGCTTCCTTGCTGTCCAGGGTCTGTAGAGCCATCTGAGGATAGATCAGAAGAACAAGTTCAGTAGGAGCGTGTGTCTGTGAGAGGAGACTGGAGCCTCTGGAGGTTTCTTCTCTGGAGCTGTCCTGGATGTAATTAGCTCCTGGACTTGACAAGATGTTGAAACACATTATTATAGGTAGAGAATAGGATTAAGTACGTTTGGGAGAAAGAAAAATGTTTTCTTAAGATGTACATTTGAAACCCAGAAGAATCCCACCCTCTAGAGTAGGTGGTAAGTAGGAACTTGGGCCCATGCCGAGGCATCCCTTCCCCCTGAGAGACCAACCACATGACAATATAATATAAAATAGTTTATTTAGGGCATGGGGAGGGGAGTTCAGAGAGTAGTAAAAGCAGAGAAAGGCAGAGAGAAGGAGAGAGTAGAGAAGTAAAGGCTGGCCATGGCCGCGTGGAGAGAGGGGAGAAGGGAAGGGGGGGAGGGCAGAGAGGGCACAAGGAGGCAAGAGGCAAGAGAGAAGCAAGAGCTCAAGAGAGTAAGGAGGGGCCAAAAGCCCCCTTTATAGTGGGCCACGCCTACCTGGCTGTTGCCATGTCACTGTGGGGAGGAGCACACACCTGGCTGCTGCCAGGAACTGTGGGGTGGAATATAGAAAGAATACCAACAGGTTATATTTTAAAATGTAAATTAAGGAAGAAAGAAAAGACTGGAAAGAAAGAACTAAAATCTATTCGTTTGCCAAACTCTAAAACAATTATGTGTGATTGTGTTCAACTGTGTTCAAATTTGAACCCCTGAGCATGTTAGTTAATCAACTTGATTGGAATGAAATAACCAAAATACACTGCTATAATCTATTGGTTCAACATATATCATATTGGTTGATGTGTAAATTTATGTGACAAGCATTCATGATCTTCCATAACACAGACTAAGCCCTTACCCCATAATTCCACTGAGTTCCACACGTCTCACCACTTCCTTCCTTTCACGGTGCAGGTACTCACTCTGGCCATCAGCTAACTTCTCTAAGTCATGTTGTTCTTTAATGTCTTGCCATTACCATATGTTGATTTTTTTAAAAAAAAATCATGTTCACTATCTTTATAAAGGGAAATTTCAGGAAAAACATGAAGTTAGGTCATTTCATAAACAGCAGGTGAGTCCTATCTTCAGAGTCTGGGCTTATTAGTAATTGAAAAATTCCAAGTTTCCAATGGCAATTTGACACAGTTGTGTCATGTCATATGTTTAGAACACATTTATTAATTTCATAGATGTACCAGTTTTTCCCTTGTCTTCCAACAAACAAATGTCTAAGTAGTAGCTCCTAATGAATTTAGCAAAGAAGGCATTCTGTATTCTCTATGGAACTAAACCCTGAGCTAAACATTCTTTGATCACATCTATTTGCCCATCCATGCTTTTCCATAACTCATCCTTCACATGACTAGGCACCAGCATTTCTAAGCACACAAACTGACTCTTCAGTACCCTGTAGCATTTGCTCATCTCCTGAATGATTAAAAAATCCAAGTTATCAGCCCAGCCTACAAAATCTGTTAAATAATTTTTGTTTTCTTGAGCCTTTCTCTCACTTCAAACTGAATTATAGACCAAATTTTTCAAGTATCTACAGACTTCCAGATCTGAGGGGTTTTGTTTGTTTGTTTGAGTTTTTTGGTTTGTTTTGTTCTGTTTTTTTTTTTTTTTTTTTTTTTTTGGTTTGCATTTGTTTTTGTTTTCCCATAATTTCTGGCTCTCCTCTCCCTTCTACTCATCCCCTATAGATTCCTGAACTAAACTTTATCTAGTCATCTCTTTTTTAAGTTTTTAACATATTTCAAAAGCATTCTTAAACATTTCCTTCTCTATGAAGACTCTGTAAAGCCTCCAAGATCTCTGCTCATATCATGCACTTCTGTATAAATACAATAAGAATGGTGTGTGTGGGGGCGGGGGGAGGTGTGTGTGAACATGTGTTGATCTGGGATATCAAACTGATGGGACTGAGGAACATCCCATGTAAAGGGCACAAAAGAACTTGTGCCCACAAAGAAGCACTGTAGAAGCCAGAAAAGTTACCTCTTCAAGGGACTGTGGTATATTCCTGGAATGCCAGGAATTATGTAGTCTTAAAATCTCGTGATCCTTTGCTCTCTGATGAAACAGGTTCTTCCCTATCTCCCAGAAATTATATCTTTCCTTATACCAGACATTTTTCCCTAAAGCTTGACCACTGTGTTTAGACTATAAACTCATTCTTATGAGTGATGTCATTTGTGCTTTTAAACAGCCTAAGTGACTTTTATGCTTTCTTTGAGCCAGTTCAATCCTAACACTAACAGGGGTTATGTTTACTTCAGTCAAGCTCCCTAGACTCTAAATTTAGGGCACTATCTTTGACTCTACAGTACCCATTCTTGTGAAAGAAGCCAGATGTACTTTGTAAAGAACCTCCGTGTAAACATGTCCTAAATTGTTGTGCACTTGGGACTGAGTTAATTGATAGCTGTATATTTTTTTTCAAGATTGTGCTGTGTATAAATATGGCTAAAGGAAATGATCTTGGCCAGACTTCAAAAGTCTTGGTCTAGTACTAGTCACACTAAAATTGGGCTGAGTCAACTTTCATTCTTGTTTCCTCATGAACTGATTTTCCCTCTCTACTGTGAAGCCGGTAGGGGATCACTACAGTTCAGAAGTAATGATAGACACGTCTTTGTGAGATAACTCCAAGCCCTATTGAAACTTGAGGTAGTTTGATGTAAGCACTTTTGTTGAATGTACCTTACTCCTTCAGAGAAGCTAGCAGCCAAGATGGAAGAAATAGAAAACAAATTAACATGTAGTTGCCAACCATTTTTGGAGTGCTTAGTAGATTTCAGAAAATGCAATCAAGTACTTTGAACATCAAGGAAATTCAATGCTTACTTAACCTTTTCTCTTACCTCTTGGATTCACTGAAAGCAGGCTTCACTGTAATTGGCTAGCACACTCAGATAAAAGCGTTCTAAAATCTTCAAAACGCTTAAAAAGAAACAGAGGGACCGGCATGACTCCTTCATAAGGATGGAAACCATTTTTGTTTTAAGGTCAGAACGTGTTCATTTCTGTTTGTTGCAAAACACCCATTGACTATGCTTTAACTTGTTTCTGGAATTTGACATTCCCCCCATCCCATGGGGATTCAACCTTGAATGTATCCTGATAATATCAGATGTTCTGCCAAATAATTTTGAAATGTTCTGTCAAGTTCTGACATAACCAATAATCCTTGGAAAACCGCTAGCCTTGCAATGTTGGGGGCAATATAAGCCCCCCCAAACTTTTTCCTATGTTCAATGCTATTTTTCAAACTCTGCTTTAAGGAGATAGCCCTGTTTGACAAAAATAAAACTTTCTTAACTTAACCAAAGAATTTGGTCTTTACTCTCATTTAGTGGGATTAACATACACTGATCAGAAAACTATTTTTATCAACTCTTGATGTGATGAAAGACTTTTTATTGACATTATAACAAAAGTAACAGAAAAAGAAATTTTCAATAAATGTGTGCTCATGTGGAATAAAATCACCATAGTACTAACGTCTAATAACCAGAATACACAAAGGTGGCTATGGGCCTTTGAGGGCTAAGTGTGTTGAGCAAACTGAAATATTGGCCTGATGAAACAGAAACGTCTTCAAATGAAAAATTATAAAACTATAACTTTGACAAAAACAAACTAATCAGCAATATAATTCTATCTTATTAAAAATGGCTCTTGAAATTATCCCTGAGATTTCTCACCCAAAAGAAGCCTGCAGGATCTGAGGCTTTCCAGCCTTAATTATAATCAGCAATGTTTCTAAGTGGAAAGTATTTTCCAGAGTGGAATCTGAAGAGTCATTGTATAAATTGAGTGGCAGAGTCATTTTTAGGAATATTCCTTGTGCCTGAATCTTACTGCTTGGGAAAAAAATCCTGTACTTCTGAATTTTATCATATAAAATTCTGCATTAAAATGTTAATTATACCCCAAAGTATTTCTTTCTATTCATCATGTGCTTGCTAACTCATTTGTCAGCCAATAACGTGATACATGATTAAATATTCCAACAAGAAAATTTTCTAATGGTTTATAATGGAGCAAGGTAGCATAATCATGATGGTTTAGTTAGGATTTCTATTGCTGCAGCAGAACACCATGACCAAAAAGCAAGTTGGGGAAAAAAGAGTTTATTAAACTTGAACTTCCACATTGCTGTTCATCACCAAAGGAACACAGGATAGGAACTCAAATAAGGCTGGAATCTGGAGGCAGGAGTTGATGCTAAGGCCAAGGAGAGATGATGCTTATTGCCTTGCTACTTCTGTCTTTCTCAGACTGCTTTCTTATAGAATCTAGGACCACCACTCCAAGGATCACACCATCCACAATGGGTCATCACTAACTGAAAAATGCCTTGTAGCTGGATCTCAAAGAGACATTCCCTCAACTGAGGCTTCTTCCTCTCTGATGACTCCAGCTTTTGTCAAGTTGACACAAAATCAGCCAGTACACCTACAGGTAAAGAATATCTTTCTTTGGCTAATTTTAACCACATTTCTTTTAGCTATCATAAAACCCACACAATTACACATTCAATAGTTCACCCAGCTCCCATTTATGAGAACAATTGAAGTTAAGAACCACTTTGGTACTATAGAGTCATCAATGGGAGGCAGGCTCCTTGGATCCAGAATGCCAATGTGCTTATTTTCAAATGGAAATACTCATGTCTATTATCTACCTAGTTCTTACCCGTACCAAACTTCTAAACAAATCACTTCAAGAGCACTTGATGAGCGTAGAACCAGAGCAAAGAGAATTAGATTGTCTTGAGTGATATATCACCCTGTTTATGGAGAGGCTTGATAAACACTCTATTCTCCACAAGAAAATAGATTTCCCTTGTGGATTAACTATCAATGACTTCCAGATACTTTTCCTCCTTCCTTTTTGGACTATTTTCATGAAATGCTTAAAAATACTTTCTCTCTACTTTTCTATTAACTGTTAATGGCTTACCATATCATTGCTTCTGGAAACCAAATTACAACACAAATGAATGAGATCCATCATTCTTAGTCTAAAGACACATTCAAGGCTTTTTTTGTTGGGTGCAGTACCCCACCCCCAAGACTCTAGCGATAGTACTTACAAGGACATCTTCCCTTAAGTTATTTAGGAGGAACCATGTTTGCTTTTCATGGACCTGTATTCTAATAGTGCAACTTTGTTTTCAAACCCAGAAGCTGCCTTAATGATTCTTAGCTACTTCTCCAGCAGCATACATATAGCAGAGGCTGGCCAAGTTGGTCATCAATGGGAGGAGAGGACCTTGGCCCTGTGAAGGTTCTATGCCCCAGTGTAGGGGAATGCCAGGGCCAGTAAGCAGGAGAGGGTGGGATGGTGAGTGGGGGGGAACAGGGGATTGTTTTAGTTTTTGTTTTATTTTATTTTATTTTATTTGAAGGGGAATCTGGGAAAGGAGATATTGTAAATAAAGAAAACATCTAATAAAAAATATTTCTAAAAATGTATCTTGTGTTTAGTTTTATAAGACTATTTATGCTTGATGTCACTGAAGGCTTGTTGCAGTTTTCTGTGAGAAAATATTGACCCCAAACCACCTTAATTGAAGGAAGTATTTATTTCATCTTACAACTCCCAGCTTACAACCTATCACTAGAAGAAGATTAGACAAGAACTCAAGACAAATATCTGAAGGCTGGAGTTGAAGCACAGACCATGGAGAAGCACTGCTTACTGGGTGGCCTCATACTTCTACACAGCTAGCTTCCCTATCCAACCCAGGATCACCTTCTCAGGAACGGCACAGCCCAGAGTGGAATATGACAGGTTCCACTGATGAGCAATCATATGACCCTGCCTTCTGTATATGAATGAAAAAATCTGATCAGTTGCCGCGGCCCTCTTGACCAGCAAGAAGGACATGACCACGATTCTTCCTTAAGCAGTTTATTTAGGACCTTTTTTGCATGCTTCTTCCTTTTATACTTCTTCTAGCTAGCTAGCTTCTTGATGTTACAAGCTTATTCCTTGCTGTTCTACTCCCCTCTACTCCCGGCTAGCCCCTTGATGTTACATGTTAGCTCTCCTCCTCTACTTCTCCTCCTCTCTGGTGGTCCCTCTGGGATATGCCCACGGACCTAAATACCTTGTGCCCGCCAACCCCCGCAGGCCACGTGGGAAAAGCAGATAGGTCACACAATGTGGAAGCAGCCAGAGACAGCAAGCGTAGCCAATTCAGGACTTGATTATCTCAGAGAGTACACGCTTTCGGGCTAGCTGAAGGCGGGAACCAGCACCATCTCAGGGTGTGGCACCTCGCAGCTCTCTACAATCAGTCAGCCTCCAGTTCCTGCTGTCATCTCATGCCTCTTACCTGATATGGTGGACTCTATCCCTCGGGAACCATAAGCCAAATTAAGCATTTTCCTCCTTAAGTTGGTTTTTGATCATAGTAATTTAATCACAAGAACAAAAACGTCATGCATGAACTTCAAGGTGTGATGAAAATAAAGGAATATAGAAGAATATATTGCTTTTTCTTTGTTTTACCTTTTAAAATTATTTCCTTTAATTTTAAGATTATAATACAATTCTATCATCCCCACTTACCTTTCCTCCTGCCAAACTCTTCCATATGCAGGTCCTTTCTCTCAAAGTCATGTTCTTTTTTATTAATCTTTGATATATATATATATAAAAGATTAATAAAATATAATATATATTATATTAATAAAATATAATATATATATTAATAAAATAATATATATGTATCACATTATATATATATATTATATATATATATAATGTGATACAACATTGTGATGTGGCTGGATACAAAATTAACTTAGCTCATATAGATAAACAAACAAACAAAAAACCCCAAGAACCCAGAATAGTTAAAACAATACTGAACAATAAACGAATGACTAGAGGAATCATCATTCCTGATCTCAAGCTATACCACTGAGAAACAGTAATAAAAAGTGCATGGTGATAGTATAGGAACAGACAGGTTGATGAATGGAATTGAATCAAAGTCCCAGAAGTAAACTCACACACCTAGGGACACTTGATTTTTCACAAAGAAGCTAAAACCATACAGTAGAGAACAGAAAGTATCTCCAACAAATGATGGGAGTCTAACTAACTGGACGTCAGAGTGTAGCAGGATGCAAGTAGAGTCACATCCCTCACACTACAGAAAACTCAAGTCCAAGTGAATCAAAGACTTCAATGTAAAACCAGACACACTAAACCCAATATAACAGAAAGTGGGGAATAGCCTTGAACTCATAAGAGACAACTTCCTGAATATAACACCAATGGCTAAGGCTCTAAGATCCACAGTTGATAAATGGGACCTCATAAAACTGAAGTTTCTGTAAGGCAAAGGACCCTGTCAATAGAACTAAATGACAGCCTACAGATAGGGAAAAGATCTTCACCATAGCTATATCTGACAGAGGGCTAATATCCAAAATATAGAAAGAACTCAAAAATTAGACACCAGCAATCCAAATAAATAATTTAAAATGGGATACAGAGCTTAACAGAGAATTCTCAACAGAGGAATTTCAAATGACTGAGAAGCTCTTTAAGAAATGTTGGGGGTTAAAGAAATGTCTCATGTTAAGAGCACTGTCTACTTTTCCAGAGGTCCTGAGTTCAATTCCCAGCAATCACATGGTGGCTCACAACCATCTATAATAAGGTCTGGTGCCATCTTCTTGCCTGTAGGCATACATGCAGGAAGAATGCTGTATACACAATAAATAAATAAAACTTAAAAAAATAAAATTCAATTAAGTTATTCATTAAGGGAGTGAAAATCAGAACAACACTGAGATGTCATCTTATACTCATCAGAATGGCTAAGGTCAAAACTCAAATGAAAGCACAGGTTGGGAAGGAGGTGGAGCCAGAGAAACACTCCTCCACTGCTGTTAGGTATGCAGACTTGTACAACCACTTTGGATACAGATTTGGTGGTTTATCAGAAAAGTGGGAATAGTTCTATCTCAAGACCCAGCTCTATCGATCCTGGGCATATACCCAAATGATGCCCCACTATACCACAGAGACATTTGCTCGTCTATGTCCATAGCAGCTTTATTTGTAATATCCAGGAACTTGAAATAACCTGGATGTTCCTTAACTGAAGAATGAGTAAAGAAAATGTGGTACATCTACACAATGGAATACTATTTAGCTATTAAAAACAAAGACATCATAAATTTTTCAGGCAAATGTATGGAACTTGAGAATATCATCCTGAGGGAGGTAACCCAGAGAGCCAAAAGGACATAAATAGTATGTACTCACTTATAAGTAGATATTAGACATAAAATACAGGGGGATGGGGGGCAGCAATAGGGATGTGAAGTGAATAAATAAATAAATTAATTAATTTAAAAAGATGCTTGAGGATTCGCGAAACATATATTTTTTTGGATTTCTGATGTCATATTTGACATATCTTTTTAAGTCTAACAGAAACAAAACAAACAAACAAAAAACCAATCAACAACATTGTTCTCAGTAGAACAAGGGGGGAGGTAAAAATATCGTGAAAGAAAAATTAGCAGATTTCTGTTGCAGGAAATATTAAAAATGAGCGCTCCACAAGCTCTCTAGTCCCTCTGGTACTAGCCGCTCTAGTACTGGTACTGACCGGCCTCATCACTATATCCCGGCAGTGTTCTGCTATTTTCTCCGAGGTAGAAAGATCATCTTGCTTACATGCAACACTCCACACACCCCACACACCCCATAATTAGTCATCTAACGCTTAGTTACCCAGTAGAAACATGACTCTTAAGGCATAATTATTCAATCAGGTTTATATATCAATAAGATCACAATTTACAAGATGCCAATACAATAATTTCAGAGCCAAATGATAAAGACAATGTTTTAATCCAATTATTCTAACCTTGTAAAAAAAACCTTAACTACTTGTGGCTGTTTAAAACCACGAGGGGTCTGGATCCTCCTCCTGTTCATCCACCTCCATGATGATTTCTCCCTGCTTCTCTTCTGCTCTCTAACCTCTCTCATGCCTAAACTTCTAGCTCCGCCTCTCTATTCCTGTCCAATCACAGGCCTGTCACTACCTGATGTGATTGGACAGAGAAAATGCTGCAACTGATTTCTGCTGGGAAGGTGTGATCAAATAATAGAACATTTGCAAAACAAGCCGTTAATTGTCAAGTATGCATTCCTTAAAGTCTGCAATACTGCAGCCCAGAATCATGGTGTATTCAATGGGCAGAGGCAGCTAAACTCTCTGGATCCCTGTCTACTGCCAGAGTGAAAGCACCTTCAGCAGCACAACCTGACAGCTGAAATATACTAGCAGGGTAGGTCAGGAAAAGCAGCCTCCCCGAGAGGATGCACTGATTTGATTGCTTCTTATACTCGGGAGGGAGTATTTAATGTGTCTGCTGAATACCTAAGTTTAGATAGTCTTAGTGTGCATGTTTATCTATTTACATTTTTTAATTTTCATGTTTCCATGATATTTTATTTTTTTAAGTATCTGACAACTTCAATTCCAAATTCAAACAGTGACACAAACTCTTTCTCCAGGTATAGATGCTTTATTCTGTTGTCAGCAGAAGAAAAATCTCCACAAATATTTAGCATCATCAGCTCTCAGGATATGGACACCCAGTGGTTTAGATTTACTAGCATCAACAGTTTTATTGCGTTATCAAAGAAGACTCTAGTCTGAATGTTCCCCACCATGACCACAGTTAAAACAACTAATATCATCAAAGTATAGGATCCACAAAGAATGAGCTCAATGAATTTATAGTATGAGGTTAATTCGGTAGCTTACCTCAGCTTCCTTCTGTCACTTCAGTTAAGGTCATGATTACAAAGCAAGATCTTAAAAGAGGGAAGGAAGGGTCCTCCACTAGACAATCTGCATATGCCCTGATCTCGAACTTCCCAGTCTCCAGGAAGTATAATAGATACATTATTATTGTTCACTAATTGCCCAGCTATGATGCTGCTAAGACAATAGAAGAAACTGACCCAGATGAAATTTAAATTGATTTCTTTGTTATCAAGTAAAGGTTTCTCCCTGGTTCATGACTTCTGGACTAAATGAACTCAGCTTTAAGAAAGAAATGGCTTAACCAGTTTATTTAACACAAACAAAGCAGGGTATGCTCCAGCAAGACACAGAACAGTTTGATCCTAAATAGGTGTAGAAGAACACTGCTTCTGTACTCTGTGTTTTAGAAGCATGAAATAAGCACTCGTGAGGTCTGGGGCATATTCATCACCACATGTACTCATTTTTCCTTTCCGAATTTTCTCAAAGGTAAAGACAAAAATCAATCTACTAATAGAGCCAAGTCTTTTGAAGACTATAGGTACTTCCTTACTAAGCATATTGAGCAATTGGGGAAGAGCCAAGATAACTTCCATTTTTAATAGAGAGGAAAGAACCTAACTTCAACTCCATGGGTGTTTGAGCACAAAGGAACACTTATATCAGGAGACACAACTGCAAAGATATAGCTCTGGTTCCCCAGAGCAGCCTCATATCACTTAACTTCTTGCCAGCCATGTCTCACACACCATAATTTAAAAACTAATATGAAAGAAGATAGAAAGATAGGTTTAGGGGTGTAGCTCATGCAGCAAACTGGCAAGCTTCAGAAGCTGAGGTAAATGAGCTCAATGGTAAAAAAATAAAAATAAAAAGGCTGGAAATAGTGCTGTGGGCCTGCAATATCACTCCTAAACAGGCAGAGACAGGAAGATCTTTGGGAGCTGATGGAAAGATCAACTAGAAAATCAGAAAATTCCAGATTTATAGAGAGCCTTTCAAAAACAGAATAGGGGGATAGTGCATGCCTTTAATCCTAGTACTTGTGAATCAGAAGCAAACAGGTCTCTGTGAGTCTGAGGCCCACATGATTTACAAAGTAAACTCCAGACCAGACATGGCTACAAAGTACAACCTTGTCTTAAAAACAAAAAACAAAATTAAACAAACAAAAAGTTTGAAGAGAGACCAATGGAGGAAGACACTACATTATGTCCCTCCCCAATACACACACACACACACACACACACACACACACACACACAC
>JADRCC010069699.1:0-17587 GCA_019843855.1 Hylomyscus alleni
TAGATAGATAGATAGATAGATAGATAGATAGATAGATAGATAGACAGACACATAGATGATAAGAAATTAAAGCAGAATAAGCCAAGTGTTTGAGAAAGAGGACAGGAAAGGGTATATGAGGATTGGAGGAAAGAACAGACAGGAGGAAATGGTGTAACTTTATTTGAATTTCAAAAATTAAAAATAATGAAATTTGAAAAAGAAAAGAAAGGAAGACACTTGGGTGCATAAGGATGGGCTTTATGAGAATTTGAGAGAGTGCAGGTGAATAGTATTAAAATACACTGTATAAATTCTCAATGAATTAAGAAAATAATTTTAAAATATAATTTTCATTTTTATTTAAAATATATTTTCATTCTTTCCCCTTTCCTTCTCCAGTCATTCACTTGTTTGCATCGCTCCTCAGATTTATATCATCTTTTAAATTATTGTATATATTGTATATACAAGCATACCTTATAGACACAGACATACATATACATATATGCATATATGTATATGTTTATATATACATATATATATGTAAACACATGTATATATTCTGCTGAGTCTGTTTAATTTTGCTTGTATATATGTGGGTTTTTTTGTTTTTGTTTGTTTTTGTTTTTTGTTTTTTGTTTTTTTATTTTTCGAGACAGGATTTCTCAGTACAGCCCTGGCTGTCCTGGAACTCATTCTGTAGACCAGACTGGCCTTGAACTCATTTGCCTCTGCCTCCCAAGTGCTGGGAATAAATATATAAACCAGCACTGCTTGGCATATATATGACCACTCGGTACTGAATTATCAATCCTAAGGCTCATACCTGGGAAATGTTAATTCCCCTTCTCTCAACAGTCATTAATTACCTGTATGTCTTTGTTTAGGGTTGTTGCACTCTAAGATGTCCCTCTTCCATACTAGCCTATCTGCTGGTATTCTCACTTTTCAGGTCTTTCATCAGTGATATTGTTAGGTATCTCTGGTATCTACGTAATTTCTAGGAGATGAAATCTCATAGTTAACTTTCTGATACTCTTGCTCTTAAAAATCTTTCAACCTCCTTTTTCTGTGATGTGCTTTCAGTCTTAGATTAGTTGATCTCTGCATTTAACCACTTGTAGTTTATGTAATGGCTTTCATCTATTGCAAAAAGACACTTCATTGATGAAGGATGAAAACAACACTTATGTGTAGATGTAAGAATAAGTTTTAATTTCATTAAAGAATTATGCTGGTCTTATAAAATGATGCTGATAATAGATTCTCCTCTATTATCTGTAACATTGCTATCCTCAGCTTCTTGTCTCAATTTCTAATACAGGGCATGATTTCCTCTTATATTGACTGGCCCTTAAGTCCAATTATATAGTGGTTAACTCCCACAATTTGAGTACATTTAAAGATATCTTACAGTGGTGCTCAGTATAGTTCATAGTCATCACTGTTGGGTGGGACTATTAGCTGCCTTTCCTTCCTTAAGAGCTTATAGGGTATCTTCTTATAGTGTGAACAATAGTCCTCAGGAAGGAGACTTTCATGTACTATCTAGCTGGAATCTTTTGAGCCTAGTTTCCAAAGTGTAAGAGCACACTGACTGATCTTCCAGAGGTGCTCAATTCAATTCCCATCAACCTTGTGGTGGATCACAACCACCTTTAATGGGGATCCAATGCCCTCTTCTGGAATGTATGAAGACAATGACAGTGTACTCAAATACATGAAATAAGTAAATACTAAACAAAGTGTATAGAACCTTCAGCAACAGAAACTTAACCTTGCCTTGCAGGAAAGGGAGCAACCAAGTGCAACAGCAATAGCCTGTATTTGGGAAGGGTAACTTGGAATACTCTCAAGAACTCAAAAGTTACTCATTCTTGGTATTGAGGTTTTTGTTAGATACTCTGTGGCTCTTTTAGGGAGTATTATCTGTAGGTATAATTTATTCACAACCTCCTCTTCTAGCCTTCCATGCAGAAGAGATAGTGGAAGATAAAAGTTATTAAGATATGGAAGAAGTATGCTTGTTCAGCAATAGTCCTTTGGAGGAAAGTTCCATCTACTTTGGTATCAGTTCCATCCTATAGCAAACACCAAATACAACTCAGCAGTTGCAGACCAGTCTTCTAGACAGGCAGAGCCCAGACAAGAAACAGAAGAAACTTCCAGGCTTTCCAACCAGCCTGAGATGAGGCTACAAAAGCAGCAAGTTGAAGCAGAAACTTCACAAGCAATTCTTTGGTGAGTTTCTTTCAATAGCACCATTACCACAAGTTGAGCTCAACAATTCTATCTAGGGTGAACCAATACCTGTGCATCTTTGATGAAGAATAGTGAAGCAGAGCAAACCAAACCAAAGCTAAGTGCTCATCTCCCACTGTTTGTTGGTTCTGATGATATTGTTGCCATAAATTTCATAATTATTGCTTGTAGAATTGTGGTAAAATATGTTTATTCTAGGAATTCCTTCCTCATTTAAACATACCAACACAAAGTTGAATGGCTGTATCTTCTAGAAAGTATATAGAATGCCAATGAACTGTCTAACCCTGAGCCTGCATATTTAACTACTTGAGTCAGGTATAAAAATAAACATTTTAAAAAGTACCATGAGATATGATATGCAGATTACACTATGTTAGATATAAACAGCATTGGATTCATCTATAATATGTGATGAGGTTAAAAACTTCTGCTGTCATTTTGAGTCAAATTCAAGCATAAAATCTGGCTCCATATATTACTTTGGAAGGAAAAAGAAATTCTCATTTCAAATTTTAATACATTATTCTTGAACTTATTTATTATGCCAAGTAATGATATCTATGTTTCATTTCTAAATCATATTAACCATGAAGTTATTTATGAACTAAAGTGGTTCTGGCAAATCAATAGAGCAGTATTTGCCGAAGGTTTTTCTAGTTAATGATATGCATTTTTGACCTTCATTTTGGTAAATAATTTCATACAATACTCTTGTTTTACAAAAAAACTACCATTGATGATAGGTCTAGTTTTCTTTCATTAAAGAAAAAAAACTTTATGCATGTCATTTTCAAAATTCAGACAAGAAAACATACAATTTCATGTCCTGAATGAAGTGTCTCAATAAGAATGAGTTTTTATATATTCCAAGGATTGCCAAAGAAGTACAATAATATGACAAATGAGTTTTTTTCAAATATTATTATTTCAAAAGCACTTCTTATCAAAAAGATTCAGTGATAAGTATCTCCATCATAAATATCAGTGTAAACACCATTGTTAGGCCTACTCAGCAACAGCTACCAAGTTACCATAAAAGTATTCTGTTCCTACACTGACTATATATTAAATGTCATATTCAAATGTGAATGGTATCAATAGATAAAAGATACAACTAATCTTTTTGGGTTTTTTGTTGACATGTAATCTCTGGAAGACAGTAGTAAGCTTATAAAGGTACAGGTATGTTTTGAAAGAGAAAATGTTTTTTTATTTCTAACTCAGCAGTGAGTGGTAAAAGTGGTGAGGGCTCTGTGTGTGTGTGTGTGTGTGTGTGTGTGTGTGTGTGTATGTGTGTGTGTGATATGTGTGATGTGTGTGGGTGTGTGTATGTGTGATTGGAATGTGTATAATAACTCCATGTATGACTTTTTTCTTTTTTTTCTGTTTTTGTGATAAACCATCATTACCACAGGAAGTTCTAGAGGGAAAAGTTTCTTTTGAGTTTATTGTTCCCAATGGATAAATGACCACAATGTTAAAACAGAGGCTAGTCCTCAATCATAAGATGATAATCAAATCTTGAAACACATGCACCAAACAGAGAGAAAACTCAAAATAGAAGGAAGAAATACTCAAAGCCCTCCTTGGTAACACACTTTCTCCAAAAAGACCACTCCAAAACATTCCTAACTGTTCCACCAACAAGGCACTGAGTATTCAAGTGTTTGAGTCAATGGGGGATATTTTTTTTTAATTTAAACCATTGAATTTCACACTACTATATACCTTTTAATAGCTTTATGTGCATCTGGACCTATGTATCTATAGAAATACAATCTTTCTGAGCATAACATGAAGCTGGAAATATATGTTCTTCCTGGCCATGGAACATCTCAATTGAATTTTTTCATAGGGAAACAATAAAGAAGTGTATTTCCCTTTTAAGGGAAGAAACCTAGTATATCATGCAAAGTCAAATTTATCAGGTACTTTTTTGTCAAGTAGAATGAAGACAAGCTAAAGAATAAATTAATGAATTATTAGAACAGAACAGAACAGAACAGAATACAATACGATACAATACAATACAATACAATACAATACAATACAATACAATACAATACAATACAATACAATACAATGGAGCTGGGGAAGTCATAGGCCTCGAGTTGGGGGAGCTTATCACTTCTATTTAGCTAATATTACACAGTGTCAGATTGTCTTCTCAATGTCAGTGTTACTTATTTGTAATGACTCAAGAGATCAAGACTTCATAGTTTATATAAACTTAAAGAGAGTTAGAAGTGTCAGAGAGCTGCCCTGTACCTGTTCTACACTAAACTCAGACAAAATGTAGTAAAGATTCACCAAGAAAAGTTGACTTATCAGAGAAAAAGATGATCTTTGGTTATTATACAAAATAGTGAATCTGGATATTTGAGAAAAGTGTTCTGACACAATCAATGTTAGAATCTGGGCTCTGGTAATAACTATGATATTTGAGAAATCATTTATCTTCTGATATGTTAACTAATTTCTCATTTAAATAGAGAGATTGAGCCACTTAAATGTACAGAATTTTCCTAAAGATGAAAAAATATATAGGTTTCATGGCTTTGCAAGCTGTTAGGAGTTGAAAACAATTGATTATGACTATGGTAACCCCTTCTGCAACAAGGACTGAAGCTGCTGTGTTTGTCTGAGTTAATGCAGATACAGTGACCCCACACTTTGTTGGAGCTTACTCTTCCAGATATGTGCTCCTGTAAACAAATAATTTAACACAGCTGCTCTGATCTTCTGTAGTCATTTAAAAAGTAGAGTTTTCCCTTTTCTAATAATAATATGTTAGCTTTAGCCTGATGACCAAATTTCAGTGTCAGTAATTGTCTTCCTTCATACTATTTATTAATGATGTTCAAAAGGTTAATTAGTTGTGTGCCAAATACTAAAGTACTTAATGGAGGTAATTGAGCAAGATAAAATCAAAATGTACACCACTGGTGAGTTACTAGGTAGATGGTTATTATGAAGAGCCAAAGAACCAACAACTTCTATTAATAATCTTAATATATAAAAATTAATTATTTTAAAGGTAAACTTGTGGTGCTTTTTTTATAAGCAACAATATAACATACTTTAAAATTTGTTAGCCATGTCAAGTAAATAAGACTGAAACTGTCAATATAATGGATATTTTAAAACATATAATACCCTTGGAATTGAAATGAATTGCTAGAAAGGGAATGTTTTTATTTGTAGTAACTTAAATGGAAAACTAGGATATTGCTTCACTTTAACATTGAAATATATTTTGCAGTTTTGAGCTGTTGTATCATAGTGTAATTTGTTTCTTGCACATACAATAATGATCCATCCACTGGAAATGTATTCACATTGTATAAGGAAATAATATCATATATAGCAATTTTTAAATAGTGTTCTTATTTTTCAATTTTTGATATACAGTTTTGTTATTTTAGAAATATTTACTACAAGTAAAAAGTGAGACTCTAATAGCAAAACTGTGATAATATTAAGTGATAATATTAATTAACACGATAATATTAATTAACTGTGATAACATTAATTAACATGAAAATTTCAGCAAATCACCATTAGTTTACCTCTAGGAAAGAACATTTTATTTTAGTATGACTTATAATTTTTTAAATCATTTTATACTACCTCCACAAACATGTATATTGTCACATATCACACAAAATTGGGGAAAGATGATGAGAAATATATCATTAGTCAAACTTGACATTATGTGAACATATAGAGTAATAAAACTTGTTGGCAGATAGTAAAGGTTATACTCTAAGACTATAGAATATATCCTATCCTATTAAAATACTAATTTGTATGGAACACTGTAGGATACTGTAAACCAATGACTTTTGTTGTCTATAAACCTGAAAAAAGAGTAAAGGTGAAAATATTGTACAAATACAAGGTATACCTATAGATAACCCTTACCATAACAGGAACTTACAGATTTACACAAACATCTTGATGACATATAGAGTGAATGGGGAGTATGGAACTATCAGACATTATCATATATTGTTGTATACTTTATAAACATTGCAGTAGAAAATAGTGAATCTATTTAGATAATTTTAATTATTCCCTAAATTAATCCAAGCTCATTTTGAAAAGGTAAAAGCTCAGGTTGAAGTACAAAAGCTGACATTTTAGAAGTTCATAAAATAATCATCAATATTTTAGTTAAATTTCATCCCAAACTAACACTAAGACATACACACACTGCTCTGGACCTACACATGTTTAGGAGTATAACTATGCATCACCACCCTCTTCTTCTCATTTCTTTCCATGGAACTTCTTCACAATTAAACATATATGGTCCTGTCATGTCCTTTCTGTATCCCAGGCTTGTTTTTACATCACTGATGAGGAAGTACCTGAAGCTCTTGCTGAACAGGTACCACTATCTTCAGAAAGATATCCAAGGCCAGTTTTCTTTTTTTCATTTTCCATTACATATTTGCCTATAAACTTATAATGAATATTGAACATACTTCTTTATGGAGGAAGGTCTTTCTGTGAGATATATGTCTGGAAATGTTTAAGGGTCTTCTTGAAGTAAGTGAATTTTCTACATGTTCTTCTTTATTGTCTTATAGAGTTATATTTTCTCTTGTTATTTCTTCAGTTTTACGTTCATCATCAAGATCTTGTGAACCCTAAATTACTTGGAAATTATCAGCACTTATCTGCTTCATTTAATTCTCATTCATAACCAGGTTAAACTTGTTTGCCATTTAACCCACAACTTTATAGAATTTGTATGCCTCTAATCCTTGGGAAATCCTTTGTACTCATGGAAAAATCTAAGTGCTATAAAATTAAGAAAGAAAATGTAGTACATTTGCATAATGGACTATTACTCAGTTGTTTGATGAATCCTTCCTGATGGGCATTCTACTAAGCTCCAGTCTACAGGTATAAGAGAGTATCATTAGTAATCATTTCCTTGACTTATAAAATGTTTATATTATATTATATATTATTTTTTGTTTATTTTGTGGGTCATGTTTGCTTCTACCCTAGGTCTCTGGACTATCTAGCCTCCTCTGCTTCCTTGCTCTCCAGGCTGTGTAAGACTTGGGCTCACACTGATAGCATGGGTCTCACTAAAGTTGGACCAGTCATTGATTATCCCA
Organism: Hylomyscus alleni; assembly: GCA_019843855.1. Taxonomy (NCBI): domain Eukaryota; kingdom Metazoa; phylum Chordata; class Mammalia; order Rodentia; family Muridae; genus Hylomyscus; species Hylomyscus alleni. The sequence continues at coordinate 7,383 of JADRCC010069699.1, forward strand.
GAATTTTTGTGCCACTTTCATTCCAGCACATCTTGCAGGAAGAACAAATTGTAGGTCAAAGATTTTGTGACTGAGATGGTGTTCTTATGTAAGCCTGGCCAGTTTAGGCTATTTATCCCCCATTACTAGGAGTTCTATTGCTAGGCTCCCTCTTGCAGATTCCTGATAATTTCCATTGCTCTTAATTTCTACTTTACTCCCTAAATGACCCCTAAATCCAGTCATCTCTCACTCCTGTCTCCCAATCATTTTTTCCTATTTTTATTCCCACCAACCCTCAGTCCACCTGTGAAATATATCCTATTTCCCCTTCAAAGGAAATCCATGCAAGATCTACCTCAAGACCAAGCTATACCACTCCTGGGCATGTGCCCAAAATGATACTTCACCCTTCTACAAACACACTTGCTCAAATATGATAATAGCAACTTTATTAGTAGTAGCCAGAAACTGGAAATGTCTAAGTGCCCCTCAACTGTAGAATTAATAAAGAAAATGTAGTACATTTACATAATGCATGATTACTCAATTGCTGAAAAATAATATAATAAAATTCCCAGTCAAATGTATGGAACTAGAAAAAAATCATCCTGAATGAAGTAACTCAGACTGTGAAAATCAAACATAGTATGTACTCACTTATAAGTGGATATCAGCTGAAAAGTAAAGGATAATCATACAATCCACAGACACAGGGAGACTAGGTAACAAGGAGGATTCCAGGAAGAAAACAATGGATATTCTCGACTGATAGTGAGCAGCAGTGCTCACTGACCTTCTAGCTTTGTTTTCTTTAATCACCCTTTTTTTTCCCCTGGCTCTCTTAAGTCACACGACTGCTTATTGCCAAACTTTGCTGTGTGTAGTATATATGTAGCCTCTATGAGATTAAATCAAGCAAAAGAGAATATGAGGCAATTAACAGTAAACATGAGATGTACCGAATTGCTCCCCAACCACAAGGTACAGACAGGTATAGGCTTCTAAATTAAGTATAAGGTATAAATGTAGAATTTACACACATAATTTTATATAGCAAATACATTGTCAAGAAATAACATTATCATACTTATATATTATGTAATATGCACTGCTAAAGGTACCATAGTTTCATAAAACAGAAAACACACTAGGTTTGCTTACACAGCCAGCATGATAGACATATGCATAATGTATTTTGTCACAACAGTAAGATGTATCATGTCATTGAATAGGAATCTCTCACTCCCATTATAATCTCCTCAAACTATACTCATCTATCTAGATTCTGTTCTTAATCAAAACATCTTATGTCTCATGAATGTATATCCATATATAAGTAGTAGGTTTAAATGTTGTTATACATGTTTCTAGCTAATTATTTTTTACTCTAGAAATAATGACATTGAAATTTTAAGAGAAGGAAAGTAGCAATTGAATAATGTGGAAAAGAATGCTTACTCTGTGTACTTTACAAAATACAAAATGAATATCACAAAATAAACTGTATTTGTATAGAAATAAGAGGAAATTAATGTAAACTAAAATTATGCTGACCCCAAATCCAGCTCTTCCCTAATACCCATGGAAGAAAAGAGTCACAGTTGTATCCAATTATCGTATCAGAAGAAAGGATGTTGATATTTCTCTAAAGATAACCTTTTCCCAGCAGCTCTAACATTAAAGAATGACATTAATCAGTGTCTCATTTAGAGGAACTGAGTAAATAAAATAAATAAACAAAATTATGATATATGGAAAATAAGCATTAAAATTCACATATCTGTTACTGTAAGGAGAGTAGGAGTTAAAATGTGCCATCTTGTCACATCATCCAATTTCCTAGTGGTTTCACTAGTTTTCTTTACAAAAGATCAAGAACCAAGTGGACTATGCATGTAGTCTATGATCCTTGAAATGCTTTCCCTAAATACTACATCCAGCACAAGATACATTGCCCAATAGTATCGATGAAATAAATGTGATATTCTTAATGTTACTAAGCAAACACTAGGTAAAATGTACAATATATATGTAACTACCATATAGCAATTTAAAATATCATAAATGAAACATATCTGTGCTTGTTTAAATAAAATGTTCTTAGAAAAAGCTATAAAATGCTGGCATTTCACTAAGACTCAAAGCAACACTTGAACAGGTATCTGTTAAACCAGTGACTTGCATCCAAGCTTCATGAAAAAACAGTTTTTACTGTGTTCTCTTATCTACAAATTGAATCATTTCTTACCAGCTTTAAATGAGCTGTTGTCAATAAGTGAAGTCATAGTCTCTGTTTTGTTAATACTTGCTTTGCAGTAAACATGGCCCAGGAATTCCTGCTCTGTGTATTTGTTTCTCTCCTTAAAATAGTTAGCATTACCTTATTAACCTTTGTTTAATATTTCAAGGAAATTTTGTGTTTTAGTTTGGCAAGTGAGATTGTCTATCAGTGGTAACAAATCCATATGAATAAGTTTTAGGAATATGAGTTATATTTGTTAACTATGATCGTAAAAATATCTAGTATAAGAACAAGAAAAATGTACTTCCATATCAAAGGACGATGTTCCTTAAATTTTGAGAATATTGTTTCCCATGATTTAACTGGAAAGTGACATGGTTTTCTTACCCTATTGGGTCACTAAAAACTAAAGAATAGACATTTATTCTCACTTTCCTAGTATTTCAATTAACTTGGACCACTTATGCATCATTTGAATGTAAAGAAAGAGTTGGGAGGCAAGGGGGAGATGAACACTAGAAAGAAATGAAAAAGATAGAAATTCTAAAGAGTTTGTTTCTTACTGATATTGTGGATTGCTTTGAGTCCTGGTGATTGAAGAACAGATACTTATAATATATATTTTTCTGCAAAGTTTGATAATAATTGGGCAGAGGTTTAAGGAAAGTATAGACACAAACTTGATTGGAATGTAGTTGTAAAACCATTTCTGTTTCCAAATAACATGTAGACATTTGTATGTGCTTTATCATCCCAAGGGCCAGGAACATCTGCCATGTGCTCAACAAAAATAATAATTTTCATATAGTTAATTTTAGTCTTCGTGTATTTCTCCAAGGGGGCTATTATGCAGCAGGTATGGAAAAATGGGAGTAAGAGAAAAGGATGAAAAAATAAACAGGTATTTTGCAGTCATTTTGTGAATACAGTTAACTTTGTTTCATGTATATATGAAAACATCTTTAGAGATTTTAAGAGAAAAGATAAAATGCAACCAGCTTAATCACAGTGCTCACTTTCTGGCTTGTGAAAAAATAAATGTGTGCGATACTGGCTACTATTTAATGATAAAGTTTGTTGTATTTGGGTAATTCTCTTAAAATTTAAATAGGTTTATTTTTAACTAGAAATAATACATATGAAAGTTCAAAAGGATAATACACCAAATTTAATAAAATATTTTAGACGTATGAATGTTTAACTATTTCTACAGAAAGTGTTTAAAAAGTTAGTAGATCACACTATCCACTGACTCTCATGAGGGCACTTAGCTAGGTTTCAAAGGGAGCACATGTTTGCTCTGCACTACAGTGGGAAAAGTTCATGACATATCTAGAGCAAACTAAGTTTTTTTTCTAAATTTCTATGGCAAAACACTCCAAGTTTTAACTGTGAATTTCTATTCTGTGTCTTCCATGTAAAATATGTTTTATTATTATGAGTTATTTGACTGCTTACCAAATTAGTGACACAAATTTGTAATAGCAGCCTCTTTACAAACTACCTCACCCTGAACAAAAACTTACATGTACTACTAAAATATCTGAAGACACTAGCAGCAGAAATCAATGGATACATATGGTAGACCAGCACAGAGATAAAGTAAATGTGCAGAAGCTAATCATTGTCATAGGCTGGATGTCTGAAGGGAGACAAACAGCCAACAGCTCAACAATCAGTGTTCAAAATGTCATGGTACACTAGATTTCAATATGATCAAAGCTTATATACAAGTAGAAGAATACTCACATATGTAATATAACATTGTATCATTTCATTCTGGTACATTATTAATTCTACATTACCCATTTGATATGGAAGAGTCAAGTCATTCTTTAAAATTATAGGGTGTGGGCGCTATCCCAAGCATTGAAAAATAATTTAATCTTAGATACAACTCAAATTGATATTATAAAATGTCTCTAGCATGATTTGAAAAATTTTACAAACCACAAAGGCTCAAGAAAATCATGTCTGAGAATGATTACTCACATATGCTATAGGCTTAAAGGATGAGATGTGGAAATAGAAACTATTTGTATAGTGTTGGCAAGGACAACAATTAAAAAGAGAAACATTCCCCTTGGTGTAAATGCCACTTACAATCTCCAAGTGAATTACATCTTAAAGTAGGCCCCAGGTTTAGGTGTTGCTCTCTAGTTATGCTGACCACATTGGATAGCTCTTGACTAATAACTATTAATTTGTACAATTCATCATAAAAATCCTTACAGTCAGAAGCTCAATGAAGCTGAAGAAAGTGAAAACTGACATTTTTTTCCTAAAATAAAATGGGTTAAATCTTAATTTTTGCTTCATTTGTAATGATATACCTAAAATATTTAAATGAACAAAAACATCTCCTTGACTTTTGCTTGAGGGCACAAGTGGGTTATTGGCACAGCTTCACATCTCATCAGTGATTTGTGATTGTCCAGAGGATGTTGTTTTCCATTTGTCCCCAGGCTATGTTGGCCACTGTCCCAGCTGATGGAACCTCAGTGTTTTGTAGGTCCTTAACTGAGGACAAGCTGCTGGCATAATCTGTGCCAAAATTATAGAAGAGAAGTGCCATGCACTTTCCTTGCATGCCACTTTGACAGCAATTTTGAAGCAATTAAGGCAAAAGAATAAAAAGCATTCAAAACAATATTTAAGGCCAGCTTAGGCTCCTTATTTTGAAAAATCTCAGCAACAGCAACAATACTAGTTCATACAAGCTTGTTTGCAAGCTATGACATTTTTGTTTTACATTTTCAACTTCTTCTTTAGTTTTTTGAGATTATAATAAAATTAAACCATTTCCTTCTGCCCTTTCCTCCCTTCAAACCCTTTCATACAACTTCCTCATTCTCTTTCAAATTAATTATAGTTACTTTTTAAATAATTGTTTTTACATGAGCATATGTTTAGATTTTTTAATTTAACCTTTTATCGCTTCATTGAATTTATGCAATATACAAGTAAAATCAGGATACTTTGGAATAATCCTAGTAAGGAACAGAAATGTGTCTAGAGCTAGAGCTCCTGGCACACAAGTTGCTCTACACTAAAAATTTTAGGTACAAGAAGCAAGAATGTATTCAGCACTAAAGGTCCAGTGTGCAAAAAATGAAATAACATGGATTTGGATTTTTATTGGTGTTGTCTCTATGTTTGATGACTGATCATGGTTGATAACTTGACTATATATGTTATCAATGAAACAAACTTCTGTACACTCCTGAAAGCATTTCCTTAGTCAGACTGTTTGAAGCAGGAAGATGAATCCAAAATCTAAGTGACAACCTAAATAAAAGTACATGAAACAAGGAATTTTTAATTTTTGCCTACTTGTCTTCACCCTCACTGACAAGTTAGTTTATCCTTCTACTGAAGCATTTCTTCAATTAACTTTCTTTAGAATTTCAATGTTCACTGGGGGTATCCTCCAGCCTTCAATGACAGATTAGGATTTTGTAGACATTCTAACCTATATCCTGATAAACTATTGGATATTCTGTCCCTCTGGTATAAGAAACACATATAGAACTACCAGGAGCACAACATGTAAACCAATCTAGTAAATCCCATATCCTTAGGAATGTCATTCTAGAAATAGAAAGAATGAACATTTAAGAAATAAAATTTAAAAAATAAAATGATTTAATATATAAATAACAACATATATGCTATTCATTTACATATGAATATATTCATTACATCAATTCCATTCCTTCATAGAACCCTGATTCAAATACCACACTTTTTTTTTCACTTGCAGAACATAAAGCGCACATAACTAATTTTTCCCCTTGATAAACAAGAATCTGAGGTTTAAGTAGTCATGTAGCAAGTGAGAAATCATACCATTAGGCAACTAGGGTTTGGCTAAGTGTATCCTTCTATCTTATTTCATGTCCATTGCTCTCTCAGACTACTTGCTGTTATTGAGTCAAGTAGTGGTAGCATAGCCAGCAGAATTTAGAAAAGCTTAGGATTGATCTAGTGATGAACAGTGATGGAGAGCTACATTGATTTCATGTTGTGATTTAAGGACCGTTGAGCTTTGGAGTAGCTATTTTTTTTATAATTAATTAGATGTTCAATGTTGAAATAGTTAGGGGGAAGGGAATTGTGAGGAAGCATGATTTATTCCTCATGCAATTGTGAAAATGGAAGAGGGGAGAGAGTCCAAATGGACAAAGAATGAGGTAGAATGTCTGAACTGAATGTGTTCATTTTGATTTAAAAAGCAAGTAATTCAAGCAGAAATACAATTCTTGGAATAAAAAGAATGAATACTTGAAATAAAATACAAAGGACTAACTGACCAAATATGAAGATAATAATTGAATCAAGAGCAAGAGATGCACATAATACACATTCTGGACTCTGGGTGAATAAGTGAATTAAAAATTTATACTAATAAACATGAAAAGCAATAAATATAGTTACAAGTAATATAATAATAGCCAAATGAACAGTGAATCATGATACATTGGTAGATTGTTAGATTTCTCATTTCATAATACCTTGGCCCTGAATACAATCTCATGTACTTTCGCCCAAAATACAATAGAAAATATGATACAGTAAACCTCTAGGAATTATATTTCCTTTTAAGTTTCCATTAAAGTGAACCATCAGATGTACAAAATTTAAGAGTCTTCATTTGCTGCAAGTCAAACAGCCATGGACGATATTCATGTGTCAAAAATTTTAAGAAATTCTTAGTGGCTATAAAAAGGATTGAGGAAAATATGAAACACATTTCAATCTGATTCATATTGAAACAGACTAAAGCATTGTTAGAAGAGAGAAACAAAATGTATGTAAACGTGTTGAATTAGAGGGTGAGGAATATGAGGGGTATCTGTTTAATTCTGTTTCATGTTTGTACATTGGCAATCTCATATTGAATAAAGATATTCAGAACTTATCAGTATGTTACGAGAGCAGGAGAAATTGGGATAATTAGAAAACACAGAAGCACTGTAAGCTGGCAGCTCAGTTGTGTTGCCTCACTTGTACATGCGAATTAGGAAACTTTCCCTGTATCTAAATCAAGTTGTCATTTCTGTTTGAAGGCGTCTGAAGTATTTTACTATTTCATTCAACAAACATTTGAGAGAGTTTTATTACATTCATCCTTTGAAGTTGCCTCTACTGTACTCTACTTGATTTATCATATGAGCCCAATCTTATTTTAGGCTCTATCTCAATGAAGATGCCAAGGAGTGACTTTGCTCTCATGAACTCTACATGCAATGGAAAGTGGTAAACATTTTTTCAAATACTGTAGTTGCTGTAATTAAACTACAAAAAGTTCAAGATTGCTATTTTATTGGAAATTAAAAACAAAACTTTACCAATAAAGATTCTACACAAGATCTGCAAAAGAACAGGCCAAGTAGCACTTCAACACACACATGTGTGTGTGCATGAGCACTCCCCCACACACACATGGAAAGTTGCTCATGAGGCTCTACTCCTCCCAGGGAGCTAGGTGCAGTTAATGACTGATGGAGGAATAAAGTAATTTTTGTCTTTCCATGGCTGAAAAAGTGGTTAAGAGCAATGACTACTCTTCCAGAGGTCTTGTGTTCAATTCCCACCAATCACATGGTGGCTCACAACCATCTGTAATGGGATCAGATGACTTCTGGTGTGTCTGAAGAGAGCAACAGTGCACTCATTTATATAAAATAAATTTAACAGAAAAGGTTCTAAAAAATTATATTTTTTCTTTCTTGGAGAGGGAGACTGAGAGGAGTGAAGGGAGAAGGCAGAGGAGAATGCAGTCAGTGTGTACTGTATAAAAGAAGAATAAATAAAAAGAACAACAAAAAAGTAAAGTCTATTTATACTTATATACATGCATAGGATAATCTGTGATAAACTCTACTTTCATCCCTTCCCTTACAATTCATCTTTTGTCACTACTGCCACTTCTCCATCCTGATTTGATTCCCCAAAAGAACATTCTTTCTCCCCCCGGTATGGTCTAGTTCAGTGGTATTAGTGCACAATTTCTTACTGACATTAACTTAGAGGGATTCCTGGTGACCTGGGAGGAGTTGGAGTAGATAGCTAAAATTGTAGAAGATACTATTTGTTTGTATGCATAAAATAACCTAAAAATAAACTAAAAATATTATGTTTAAAGTAAGTTATTTATTTTGCATTTTGTTTAATCAGTGTGTGCTTGTATGTGTTTCATGAAGAATTTTACAGACACATATATTACTATATAGTATATAAAATTATAGGTATATGATATAACTTGATTTTGGTAATCATTTCACAGTGTATGTATATAAACTTATTTTATTCTCTAAATGCATATAATTTGGGACAATTACATCAAAATGAAGATAGGAAAAGTTCTAAATGGGAGTAAAAACAAGACATAATAGAAAACATTTTATTAGAATTTGGGAGGAACTGTGAAGATGCCTTCTAAGCAGCAAGCTTGTGGATCAGACTTCAAATTCCCCAAACTCAAGGAAATGTCATTTTATCATTTAGAAGGCACAAATGGGGAGATATTCAGAGTAAGCTGGCTAATAAGACTAGCAGTTTTAGAGAGGATTGAGCACTAGAGAGTGAAATTGAAAGAAAAAAATCTCCTGATATCGATCAACCTCAGCAGCAACATATACACAAACATGTGCATGTACATTCACTGGTACACACACATTTTTCACATATAAGAACATGTGTGTATAAATGCATGTACAAAACACACATATATACATAAAACAAAAAGAATTTTGGAAGAGTAAAAATACATACAATATCTAACAACCTGTTACATTTCTTAAGAAAAATATTCTGAGATTTTCATTTATCTTGTGACATTGAAAAAGAAATTTTATTATATAAATGCAATAAAACACAGAAATATATGAAAATAATAAAAATAAACAAATACAACAATCAGGTAAGGAATTATATGTTGCCAAAATCATTTATGTACATAATCTATACTGAAAATTTTTGCTTGTAAAGCTTTATATGCTATCATTACATCAAAGTATACAAAATGACAATATTTCTATATATTGCACATAGTACTATATAGCATGTAGTAAGTATGTACACAATAATAATTTCTAATATGGATAAAAATTAGATATATTATAGGCATATATATGTTTATCATTGTATCTGACTCTAAATATACATTCTATATACACATCTACAAGTTTTTCTAAAATCCACAAATATTACATTTAGTCAGATAAATGCAGTTATCTAAAATTAATAGAAATTCTTTGAATAAAAGTCTTCTTGCAAGTATTATAAAAATTCCCTTTAGAGAAGTGGAGGAGAAGTTGATGGAGGAGATGTGAGGAGAGGGCTGGGAGGAGAGGGGGCTGCCATTGGGGTTCAAAGTGAATAAACAAGTCAATTAAGGAAGAAAACACTCAACTAAAACATGTTTTCAAAGTCCCATGGTTTACATGCAAAGTAGAAATGAAATAACACACATAATAGTGGACGAAACAGTTTCTGAAAATAAAAGACAGCTAAAAGTTTCCTAACTCAAATAAAGTAACTGAAATTAGATTTAATCATTTACACTACTTTTATTCTACTATAGCAGTCATCTAGACTTACAGCTAAAAAGGGTTCTCTTGCCTCATTAAAACGCTATCCATTAGAATATACTGAGGTTTTTATATGCCTACATTGAGTGATAGTATGTTTGAGATCCAGAATATACTGTTCACAAATTGGATTATCTAAAACAGGTTGGTCAGGGTAATACTGTGTGCAGTAATATATAAGATAGATAATCCTTATAAAAAGTCAAGATTGTATATCAGATTCACCACTTAGTTACATATTAGTTAAGGCACAAATATGATGCATGAAGCTAGACAGTAATGAATTAGACTCTTATTTTAACTCAGAAATGTTTCAAGCCCCAGAGTAATGGAAGCCAAGTGGTATTACAAATATAAAGCACTAACATGTTATTAAATCTGAAAAT
>JADRCC010069740.1:0-12251 GCA_019843855.1 Hylomyscus alleni
CTCTCTCTCTCTCTCTCTCTCTCTCTCTCTCTCTCTCTCTCTCTCTCCCCATTAAAAAAAATGCAATCTGTTAGATAGGAAAGAAACAGATTGGATGCAAGAAATTCTGCAAAGCAAGATGTTAGGGAGGGATGGCTCTGAGATATTCTGGGATAATAGTAACAGTACTAGCAAAGATTTATTGAGCACCGAGGCTTGGCTCTGTGCTCTTGTGAGTTTTCTTCATTGATTAACTTATGCGATTCTCTAGAGGACCATAGGAAGTAGACTTTATGGCTATACCAACGCTGCACTTTGGGAAGCTCAAGCACAGAGGAGTTATGTAGCCCAGTCCTCCAGGGCAGTACACACCACATCCTAGCTGCAAATAGAAGGCGCCAGCCTACATTCCCCAAGTTACCGGCTGGCTCTTTTAAGGGGTGCTCAGTAGCACACCACCGCCCACTCCCCATGGCTAGTGCCTCCCTCCTTCTTATTTAGTTCCTTGAGTCCTCAGAGCACCCACGGAACGCTGGCATAGCCCTGGACTTTTTATAGATGAGAAAAAATAAGGCTGAGAGCAATTGGGCAAGTCTCTGTAATTGCAGAGCCAACAAGCAGAAAATCCAGCGCTCCCACTCAGGTCTATCTGTGTGTGTGTTTTTTCGTGTTCTGTCTCTACATGAATGTCCAGAATTATACATCAACACTATTGCTAATGCTATTTCCTGCCACCAGCACATGGCCGTGGGTGTGTTACAACTGTCAGTCACAGCATCAATGTCCCTGGGATTCGTTCACCCATGTGGAGTGCTGACTGCAAAGGTTTAAACTTTATATACTCCATTAACGGGGGCGATAAAGCCAGACCATGTCTCTTCTCCAGTGTTGAGGTTGATTTTGTGATAGGATTGTGGTTCTGGGGCAACGTAATGGTTAACCTTGATTTGTCAACTTGATGGGATTTAGAATCACTATGGAAACAAACCTCTGGACATGTCTGCAAGGGAATCCAAAGGTTCAGTTGCTTGAAGTGGGAAGATTCACTCTAAATGTGGGTCGTACCATCGATCGGGGTGGAGTCCTGGACAGAATAGAAAGGAGAAGCACTGAGTACCAGCATTCATTTCTCCTAGCTTTCTGGCTGCAGACGCACCGTGACCAGCTGCCTCTCCCTCCTGCCCCCGTGCCTTCTCCACCATCACAGACTGTGTCTTCACGGTGTGATCTAAAACAAGCCCTTTCTTCCTTTAGTTGTGTGGTTGTTTGAGTGAGAAATCTCCTCCATAATCTCAAGCATTTGAACATTTGGTCTCCGGTTGGTGGCGCTACTCGGGGAGATGTGTCACTGGTCCTTAAGTTGTCCTTGGCCATAGTATTTTTATCATAGCCAAAGAAAAGGTGCTAATACAGTTGTTTTCATCTGATATTTTGTCACAGTAAGAGGAGCAATGAATGCAAGCAGTACCCTGGGGATAGTAAGCTTTTCTGTTTTTTTTTTTTTTTTTTTTTTTTAATAGCACAAATTCTAGCATTAGATCATAAATTCCGCTGCTGCTGTTAAAAGTCGCTTCGTGAATATTTTAAAGTTCTCTTTTAATTATAACAGTTATAAACTGCAACAACTTTTAGGATTTTTGTTTTTGTTTAATTAAGAAGTAAATGAAAGCATTGCTATACACGAAAGAATCTCTGATAAGGCTCCAGGCAGCTCTGTGGAAAGCCTAGGGCCCCACCTCTCTCCTGATTGTCTCCCACATATAGTAGATGCAAAATAACCTGATTTCCAAAAGAGAGTGGTCGTTGAGCCTGGTTAAAGGGCGAATAAAGATGCAGGGAATCTTGCTCTCCTCCCTGGATCAGGCAGGCTGAGGGCTTCAAGAGATCTCTTCATAGCAGGCTGAGCTCAAGAACTGCGCAGGTGCTCAGCCTCTTCAGAGTCTCTGCGGCTTCCACTGTGTCCTGACTTCTCAAGGAAGCCTGATACACCGGGAATCCTGAGGCCAGCCCCAGGCCAGCCCCTCACCAGAAAGCCTCCTGGGTTTCGGCACACACAGAACTCATAGCAAAGGCGTGCAAACAGCGGCTGGAGAGTAGGCTCAGCAGTTAGGAGGACTTTCTGCTTTTCCAAAGGACCCAGGTTCGAGTCCCAGCATCCATATGGAAGCTCACAACTTTCACTAAGTCCATTTCCAGGGGATCTGACACCTTTTCTATACTCTGCATACCACCTGTTACATCCAGGCCACAACCTGTCATCTATGCACTACACAACAGAGAACACACATGCCTCTGTATGCTATACTATGCACATCCCACCTATTAAATATACACACCACACTGCTCCTACTATGTAGCACCCACATACATGCGTGCACACACACACCAGCACACCACAGCATACTACTGAGCACACATCCTACACTACAGCTCTACCACCTAGCACATACACAGCACGCAATGCACACCACCTACTACATGCACCCATGTCTAGCACTTATAATACCACCACTGCCTAGTACACACAATGTCTCTCCATGCAACAACACTCTACCCATATGATCTAACACATATGCCACACTACACGTGTGCCATAGACGCCACCTATTGTAGGCACATACACCACCTATCATACATACTGAACACATACCATAAGATACACACCACATATCACACACATACAGAGCACCCACATCTCACACAGAGGCCCTTTACCATCACATATCCCCACACCTACACAACTTCAACATTGGCATAACAAAAAAAAAAAAAGAGGGTAACTAACATCATTTAACTTTGTTCAAAGCTGACTTTGAATTATTAAGCAAGAGGACTGCTGTAATAAAATATCAATTTTTCCAGTGGTCATGCAACTACACGAAGAATTTCCCAGGGATCTGACTGTTTTTGTCCGATGAAGAAGAGACCTGAATATGCGCCTCTTCCATGTCTGTCCTAGTTTTGCTTTCTGTGGCTCTGATAAACACCATGACAAAAAGAAAAAAAACAAACAAAAAACAAAACAAAACAAAAACTCAGATGAAGAAAAGTGTATTTGGCTTATAGTTCCACGTTACAGTCCATAATCTAAGGACCTCAAGGGCAGGAACTTGGAGGCAGGAACTGAAGCAGAAACAATGGAAGAACGCTGCTTCCTGGCTTGTCCTTATAGTTTGCTCAGCCTGCTTTCTTATACCATCCAGGACCACTTGCCTAGGGATTGCACTGCCCACAGTGAGCTGGGGCCTCCCATATCCATCATTAATCAAGAAAATGCCTAGCAGACTTGCCTACAGGCCAATGTGATAGAAGCATTTTCTCTTTTGAGGCTCCCTCTTCCCAATGGTCCTAGCTTGTGTCAAAGCCTAATATGTTGACACAGCACAATCTGTCCCTCATCTCCACTATTTCTCTAGTAACATTGCTGGATCAGAATCTAGAACTTCCCAACTGTGCTCTGGGCCAAGAAGCTCACCTACCTTCCTGTGCATATGAGCCTGTGCAGGGACACGATCCCTGGAGGTTCAGGGACAACTCAGCAGGCCTTTGGAGTCAGAGCAGAAGGCTGAGAGCCCCATAGTCAACACTGCCTCCCCTGGCCACTTGCTCCCAATAGGCTTACTTAGTGGGCCTTAAATCTCAAAGTCCTCATTAAGATTTGTCCAGTTCCAGTAGTTTTGTCTCAAATTTATATTCAGAGATGATCCAGGGAAAAACAAGCAGAGATCAAGGTCTCATTCAAATGCTGTCTCTTATTAGCCTGGCTTAACCTCTACAGCTTCTGCTCCAGCTGCCTAGGACTGAGTAAGATACAGGGAGGGCAGAATGTAGGTGACCACTCTATGCATTTCTGATAGTTATTAGAAAGAGGAAGGATACACTGTTGGGATCCTCTGGGAAGGAGATACGGGGAGTCACGTTTCATAGAGTGAGATGATTTTGATTTATATCTAGCTAGCTTCAGTTTTATGAATGAAATTCACAGTCCAAAGGCTGATATCCCATTCTCTGCTCTCTGACTATCCATTACGGCTGAGGAAGGTCTGTCATCTTTTGCACCCAAGGGTCTTCTCTGCCCATCTACTCTGTACTTTGCAAATTGCTTGATGACTTTACTGGGCTTAACAGATAATGTCCTTCAAGTTTAATTGCCATTCTCCAAGCTTCATTCACACTGAGGCGGTATTCCTCTTCGATGTCATGTTAGGTTATCTAGAGATTATCATCTTATTCTTATGGTAAACTCTACTGTTTCATGCTTGACAAGTTGTACTAAGACCACACTCAATGAAGAACATGTATGTTATGGTTATTGTACTAAAGAGTTTTTCCCATGCATCTGCCTGGAAGGGCCTTCAATGCACTCAGAGAGAGGTACAGCCGCAGTCTTCTCTCACGGCCTAGACCATAGCAAATTTTCTTTGCCCCGTCAGTCCCCTGGGTCATTCGTAAATATAAATCTGTCTAACATTTGAATATATTATCAAAACAAACCTTTGAGAGTCGGGCGTTGGTGGCAAATGCCTTTAATCTCAGCACTTGGGAGGCAGAGGCAGGTGAATTTCTGAGTTCCAGGCCAGCCTGGTCTTCAGAGTGAGTTCCAGGACAGCCAGGGCTACACAGAGAAACCCTGTCTCAAAAAAAACCCAAAAAATAAAAAATAAAAAAATAAAAATAAAAAAATAAATAAACCTTTGAAGTATAAAGTGCTAAGTCCTCGAGGCTCTAACACTCTGTAACTGAGCAGGGTTATTAACTGGCCAGCAGTGGTCACTGAATTAATGATGCTATTAAAGATGTAAAAATAAAAGATGCTATTTTTGCTGTTCTCACCTTTTTAAAGCAAACCTTCATGATGGCATCTAAAGTGACTGGTAAGAGTTCAAGAATACACATATATGTTTTTAAACCCTCACTTGATGTTGGGGTCCGGAGACCCTTATGGGTCTAAGGGAAAAGTTTCCATTGGGCTCAAGTGGGATAATCTCACTTTCAGATCACACCTGTGCTGCGCTCCAGTGGCCCTGTCAGGTCTCAGATGTGCCATCCAGAGCCCTTCTTAAGTAAAGTTCTTTGTCCTTCCTTTCGGGTTCATGATGCATCCCCATCATCGTGAGGAGACCATAATGCTCTCAGATTATGTGAATCAGACAGCAGACACCATTTCACTCAAGAATCTCCTTAGACATCACTTCCCAGGTGCTTTCTCTGCTGCCATTTGCCTCACCCCCTCCGCCATGTCTCCACCGCGGCTTGCCTTTTACTGAGAGCTCGCCCCACTCAGCTGTAGTTTCTATGGCTGGCTGCGTCTGTTGCTATTCTGCAAGCTCCCTGAGACTCCCGACTGGTTTACTATGCCATCACCTGACAGTCCTCCTCACACTCTTGTCTTGGATGAATGGTGAAAGATTTCCCTGAAGGATGCACTTTTTTTTTTTTTTTTTTTTGAAATGACATTTATTCACTCTCTGTATTTCACCTGAATGCTTTCTGGTGATGCAAGCACGAGCCATCCTATGCTGCCCCTGGCGCTTGTGTGTCTACCACACGAACAGCCACAGTTTTGTGGCAGCATTATATGTGCATGTGGCCCAGGGCTGCCCTGTGGGTTTTTTGTCACTGGCCTGTTTGGAAGTCCTGTTTTGTTGTTGGGGGTGGGGGTTGGGGTGGAGTCAGGGGTGGTGGGGGTGGGGGTGATGATGATGATGATAACGATTTGTTTTGTTTTTTAAATGTCAACCCAGAAGTGGGAACACTGGCTTAGTAACAATTCACAGGCCAGGTTGGCAAAAATGAGCTTTGGTTGGTCAAAAGGTGAGGGGAAGGCCTTGTGTGGCTGGGATCGTTGAAGAACCGCTGTGGCCATGAGATGACACAAGGTAACTAAGGGAAGGTTAGAACAAGGATTCAGGAATTCCCTGGGTGACCTAACCCAAAGCAACGAGGAGACCATTCTTTTGACCCCCAGATGATGCCCTATAGATCATATATAATAAAAACAGGGAAGGTACACAGGAAAAACAGGAGGTGTGTGTGTGTGTGTGTGTGTGTGTGTGTGTGTGTTGTATGTTTTGTTTTATGAGACAGGGTTTCACTGTGTATCTCTTGGTCACCTGAAGCTCATAGAAATCCTCCTGTATCTGACTTCTGAATACTATGATTTAAGGTACTGTGTGTGTGAGTGTGTGTGTGTGTGTGTGTGTGTGTGTGTACGCACATGTGTGTATGTATGCAGATTCCATATATATAATATTAAAGATTTACAACACATTATAGATATATTTTCTCTATATTACATATTTCTTTTTTATATCTATTTTTCTTATTTATATGCACTTGCTCCTGAGTGTGTATCACAGGTGTCCAGGTGTTTATGGAGCCAGAGGGGGCATTAGATCCCCTGCAGCTGGGGCTTGACTGCTGGTAATTGAACTTGGATCCCCTGGAAGAAAAACAAATATTCTTAACCACTTCTTTTTCACTGAGGACAAAAGAGAAAAATGGTTCATTTTGGAAAATGTTATTACTTAACACCACAGGCAGGTAGAAAATTCTGGATAGAAGAAAGCATGTCTTGGGTAGACATGGAACACACATTTTTCTCCACTGCTAACTCAGAGAATCTTCAGATGTTTTCAGTCCCAAATATTGGCGATGGCAATGGAAGTTTCTAGAATGAGAAAGGTGCGTGAATGTCTCTGTGACCTTGGGTAAATCACACCTGCTGACAGAGTTCTTTGGCTTATAGAGCCCTGAGGGTGACACGGGTAATGAGTTCACTGAGATTATTGTAGAAGGTGCAAAGGTCAACTTGGCATGGGAGAATAAGATGGCACGCTGCTGATCACCGTCCCACATTCTGTCGCTCCCTGAACGGCAGCATCACAATCTGTACGTTCCAACTCATCACATGGCGCCAGTTAAAAGTCACTTAAAAGTCAGCAAAGTCTAGAGAAGGATTTCTCAGGGCCGTGTCATTTCAACCCCCAACACAGAGGCTGGAGGACAGATGGATGTTTGTAGCTAGTGTGCATGGTTAGTAAAGGAGAGGAGCTTCCATCTGGGGCTGATATGGGTGGGTGCATCCAGCAACCAGCCGTGCCTACCTCTGCGACCTCTTCAGAGAACTGCGGCCCTCCTGATTTACCGGAGAGCAGCTTGTACACCTAGAGGCTCCACCCACCACTCACCTGCTGGCTCACCTCACAGTGGCAGGTCTTTTAAATTCTAAGGTGCCTTCTTTCAGACAGAAAAAGTGTGAGTAGGTATTTGTGAGCCCCGTGCCAAAGGTAAACACATCAGGTTTTTTCCCCCCTCCTTCCTTGCTCTTCAAAGATGGCTGTGCTCAGCTTGGCCCAGATGAATACAGAATCTGTGAGCAAACCTGCTGTGAAGACAGCTCTCTGCGCCCTTCAAAACCTCAGCTAGCAAGTTCCTTTCCAACGCTCCCATGCCATAGGGTGTTAATGATATGAAGATTAAATGTCATCAAGAAAGATGATTTGCATCCACTCACGGCAGAAAGGAGAATTTCAAATTTCAAAGTAATAGCACGAAAAGTCTCCAGTCTCCTGGGTATGTTTCCAAACCATGGCTCCATATATTTGGACTAGCCCGAACCAGAGAACCTGGGAGGCTAGCAATAGCCACCCTGGCCCTCACACCAAAGGTCAAAAACTTTAGAAGTGCTAAGCCCCTCCTGCCCTTCACCTCTGAAGGAAGGATCTAGAATTGCAAACATTGCCTTTAACGTTGTCAGCCTGACCTTGAGACAACAGATGGGCAGCTCTGGAGGGAAACGATGCTTTCCACAATTGGCCTGGAAACTCTCCTCCAGCCTGAGTCTCCGTCACGCTTGGAGGCTAATTTCACCTTTCTCACGCAGCTCCATGCAATTGCTTATGTATGGATATTTGACATTTGCCAGCATGGGAATTCACTCTCCGGATGCCTGCTACAATTTATTCTCTCTTTCTAGAAGGTGGCACCCAATGCAGGGCCCAAAAATCTAAACACCTGGGCACTCTTTCCTCCGTGAACGAGTTCATTAACTAAATGGAGCTTTCTTGACTCTTTTTGTCATTGTGGAATAGTATTTTCAGGCACACAACCGAAACAGTACAAAAGGTTGACAGTGAAATACAGTGTCCCTTTTGTCACCCACGTACTCTGTTCTACTGCCCAGGGTTAAGCACAATAGTTTCTTGGGTGTCTTACTTAGGGTTTTACTGCTGTGAACAGACACCATGACCACAACAGCTCTCATAAGGACAATATTTAACTGGGGTCTCACTTACAGGTTCAGAGGTTCAGTCCATTATTATCCAGGTGGGAGCATGGCAGTGTCCAGGCAGTCATGGTGCAGGAGAAGCTGAGAGTTTTACATCTTCTTCTGCAGGCCGCTAGAAGAAGACTGGCTTCTAGGCAGCTAGGACAAGGGTCTGAAAGCCCACACCCACAGTTACACACTTCTTCCAACAAGGTCACTCCTCCTAATAGTGCCACTCCCTGAGCCAAGCATATTCAAACCACTGCCCTCCCAATAGCCATCACCTATCTGTCTAACCGTTGGGCGGCAATTTCTAAGGAGGCACAATGCAAATCCAAACAGAGAGTGAATGACAGACCAAAATGAGAATATCACCAAAATCCAACTCAGTGAGGCGGTGAGTGTATGGAGATTACTTACAGGACCATGGAAGACTCAAAGACAACCGGTTACATTATCACACCCCAGTGTGGATGGATGACGGCTCATGAATTAAATCTGCATTCATTTCTCTGTCTTTGTTCCTCTTCATCTCGTATCTTCCTTCTTGTTCATCTTGAGTTGACAAACTACAAGCTTGTTTTCTGGAGTTGCTGTCTTCAGTGTCTCTCGCTTCTCCAGTCTGAGCCAACACACCCAAAATGGACCAAACTTGGGTCCATCTGGATCCACAAAATACTAGCCAGCAGTTGTAGGCACAGTGGCCGGGGGAGAGCAGTTCTATCTGCCAGAAGAATTGACTCGGGAGGGAAGAAAGCAGAAGTGCAGCCTGCTGTCTGCAGAGCTAAGGGTGCGGCAATGCTGCAACTTGGGGGCTGAAGGTTGAGAAATGCACACAGGGTATCTATCACAAAGAGAACTCGACCCCATGAGCACTGCCTGGCCTCAGGGTCTGGCAGGGCTGGGCTGTCAAGTGAAGGTTTCAATTACCACAGCAGAGAAAGACTAAAGACTATTGGCTTCTTCTTTTCTTAAAGAAGTTTGACATTTCTCTCTGGAATATTTTGCATCAGGGTTTCCTGGCCCTACTTTAGCTTGGTCAGCGACCCTATCCTACCAGCTTAATATGTGTCCTTTCTCCCGGGTTCTTTTGTACAGGGTTCTAGAGAGGTGTAAGGGTCTAGCTCTCTCTGTCAATCAGCTCTCTACTGCTATGATAAATTCCTGACCATCTAACAACTTGAGAAAAGGAAAGGTTGGTGTCGGCTCACAGTTTCAGAGGTCTCAGCTCATGGTCACTTTGTCCTGTCATTGCTAAGTGTTTAGTGGGGCTGAGCATCATTGTAGGGAGGGCCTGGCACAGGACAGCTGCTCACGATGTCTACGAAGTAGAGAGGGGTAGAGGAGAAAGGGCCCTCCTCCCACCACCCCTCAGGACCCTTAAATAGATATCCCTTCTTAGAGTTTCACAGAACATGATGACAAAGGCCTTGGGGGTCCTTTCAGACCCAGAGATGAACATTCCAAAAAATGAATAGTTAAAGATCTGGAGGACATAGGAGCCCTTGACAAATGTCACGTACAGGGAGTGAAGCCTTTCTGGAAAATGGAGACTCCCATTGACCAGGCTCTTGTACCCTTTAAAAAAAAATTATACCATGTGAACATTGTACCCCATCAAAAATGCTCAAAGACATGTTACCCTTTCATTCCTTGGGTCTCTTGAATATCAGTTTCTTGAGAGAGCAAAGTTTACTAGGTTGTCAGCAATTAAAGGGCCATGCCTTCTTTAAAAATTATATCTTTGGCCAGAATGAAGATACCAGAAGGAAAATAAAAAGAATAGGAACATGAAAGGGAGTGTTAAGACTCCCAGCACTTTATTCTTTTGCTTTTGTCGTGAATATCTTTTTATCTTATCCTCGTGCTTCTTTGTGGGTTGCTTCTTTCCTGTTTGTTCTACTGTTGCCTAGCAACTCTGGGCCCAAAGAGTCCCCTTGTTGCTTGTCTCTCGGCCTTGCTAGAGGTGGAGGTTTGGGTTTTGAAAGCTAAATTCCTCCACTAATCACCTCCCTGCAGGGACTGGGCATCTTGCTTTATGAAGGTGGGCAAGTGTGGATGGCCACCCTCCTCTGTCTTTTTCTAGAATGCTGTGGTGAAGCCTACATAGCTGAGGCTGGAGCTCTCAGTCAGGCCTGACGTCTCTGCCCCTGACCAGAAGAAGGCTGCTCCAGGGAACTCAGTTATCCCAAGATGGCAGAGCCTCACCAATGGAAGGCTCCAACTCATTACCGTGTTAATTCATGGTAATTCATTACCAGGCTAATTCCAATTCATTACCACATTAATTCATGGTAATTCATTACCAGGATAATTCTATCAGTTACCTCTTCCCTATTCCCAGACAGGGTAGGTGATGCCCATACACATGCAAAAATAGAACTGTATATTGCATCCCTCAAAGGCTTAAATCAAGGCAGGTGTGTTCAACTGAAGAAACGCCACTGCGGGTTATTGAAAACATTCAGTATCTTCATTTCAAGAGCTCCTCGAGTCATCTTGCATCTGAGGATGTTAGAGAGACATGAAAGACACTGAACCTATGCAAGGTCTGATGCTGGCTTGGTATGCTAAGGAAGAGTCTGTTGTGTGAATTTCTGTGTTCAGTACTCCATGTTGAGATCTTTTGATCGTCCAGTCTCTTCTCCCGTTCTGGGAATCACGCCCAAAGCTCTGCCTGTAGTAGATGAGCACTGCAATACTGAACTACAGCCCAATTCTCGTTTTGTTGAGACAGGATCTTTTCATGTGGCCATTGCCAGCCTTGAACTTCCAATTCTCCACTCTCTGCCTCCCTCCCAAAAGATAGGATTATAGGCAAGTGCTGCCATGTCCAACTTTTGATAGTGAGCAACTCTGAGCAGTAGGCACAGACAAATCCCCGTGAGAGATGAGAGGAAGAGCGTCCGCAGAAAGGCGGCTTGGAGACCATCCCATTCTGTGGGCTGGTGGCCAAGAACACCGGTCACAGGTCAGGATCTGAGATGCAGAAGGGATGTGCTTCACAGGCATTCGTATGGAGGTTCTGTGGGTGGAGCAACTTGAAACTGTGAACATGTCTACATCTTGGGCTTGAATCAGCTCTGCATCCTATGAAGATGGAGGGACAGTCACTAGGCCAGTAGGTTTCTTAGAGAAGAGTTTCGTGGGTAGAATGTCACTTGAAAAGACTAAGAAGGGAGCCAGTACCCCTTTGTGTTTTTCCATTGGTCACCAGTGTCTTTAGGCAAATAGTTTAGGGAGGTTGGAGGTAGGGGGACAGGAACAATCAAGTAGAAGGTATTTTCAGTGATGGATGGGCAAAATATTAGGTTACACAATTCCAGTAACTCATAAGAAGGAAATAATAATCTCAAGTGGCCATGGCTCTCCTGCCAAGTAGAAATGAGCCAAAGGCCTCTATTCAGATGCCTGTGCCACATCCACCAGAGGATGGCTGCACACAAAGCCGGCTGTTGTATCCAGAGGAAGAACCATCCTGAGTGACCACACATTAGACCTAGGGAGGGCTGGCAGCAGCTAGGAGAGCTGATAGACCTTACAGAGCTCCATTGTTCTCTGTCTCCTGGGTCTGGCCAAGAGGGGTTTAATTAAATGAAAATAAATGCCATCTCAGTTCACCTGGGGAGGAAGGAGGGGCCAGCTGAGTTTCCATCTGATGCTTTTCAGTTCATGGGGTAGCTCTATAACCACTGGATATTATTACTCTCTCTCTCTCTCTGTGTCTCTCTCTCTGTGTGTGTGTTTCTTTCCTCTGGCATTATTAGAGTAGGAATTTAATTAAGATGATGGCTTTATTAAACCAGTAGAAATGACTTCTGCACACTAAGCTATCCTTCCTTCAGTTCAAAAGATGTGGCTCCCACAAGAACTGACCATCTTAGCAGCCCCGGAGTCCTGACTTCTCAAGTTAGGGTTTTAATTCCTTAACAAAATCCATCTAGTAGCTAACACTTAAGAGTTAGGAGAAGGCTTGGCCTTTTTTTTTTTTTTTTTTTTTTTT
>JADRCC010069826.1:0-16439 GCA_019843855.1 Hylomyscus alleni
GCTCGAGTGTAGGGTAAGCTGGGAGAGAGTGTACATTCCTTCAGAGATCTTTGCTTGTAGTCCCAGCCTACTTGCTTCAAGTCGGAGCCTCTGGGGCTACTCGGGATCAGGGATAAGGGTGAGACTGGACACAGGCTACCACTTTCATTAGGGACCTTCCCAGCGGAAGCATATCCAGAGGGCGCCCCACAATATGAGTTTGTAAGTGCACTTGGGAGTCAGACGATCTGGCTTGGAGCACGGGCTCTGCCTGCCACTTTGCAGACCGTCGTGAAAACTAATTTAGACCTCAAGCTTTTAATCTGTAAAATGGGGACAAAAGTCATGGAAAACCAGTGGAAGAGAATGATGCATGGTGCATTTGACATGGATACTTCATTATTTATTAACAAGTTAGCATGTTCCCTGTTGACCACCTTATGCCTCTTGGTGCCAATCACTAGGAAGGAGCAAAAGGGTTGTGAAGGTCCTAGCCCTGATCCCTTCGTCTGCCTTGATTTCGGTTCCCAGGACTAAATGGAAGCGACAGACGGCCGTGGGGCTGGAGCTGCTAGCGGAGGCAGGCAATTACTCGGCGCTCCAGAGAATGTTCCCGTCGCCTTATTTCTACCCGCAGAGTCTCGTTTCCAATCTGGATCCCGGTGCTGCACTCTATCTGTACCGCGGACCCAGCGCGCCGCCACCTGCCCTCCAGAGACCTCTGGTGCCCCGCATCCTCATCCACGGACTCCAAGGCGCCAGCGAGCCACCCCCGCCGCTGCCCCCGCTGCCCGGCGTCCTCCCGCGCGCTGCGCAGCCCCGGTGAAGCTCCCGCTTGCCCCAAGCCTTGCTCTGGGACCCCCAGCTCAGGCTGGGCGCGGGTCCCTCCCTTCGCCCCGGGGCAGGGCTGCTGGGCTCCCCTCCGTAGCCTAGTGTCCCCGTGTGGGAGAAATTCAGAGGCTACCCTTCCCCTACGTCCTCTCTCTTGGCTGCTCCATCCAGGAGCCACTTACACTCGCCGGATGTACATATGCGCCCCTGCCCACCTCTCACCCACCCCCAGGTCCCTGCGGGCTTCCCCAGGTGCCCCTTGTCCCTTCAGCAGCAGGTAGGGAACGCCGGTGTCCCAGATCTGGGCCCACCCTTCTTGCACCAATGTGGGACAGGGTGGGAGCGCTGTACGGAGCTCCCCTCCCATTTCCTTTATTCTCCCTGAGCTCTGGGCTAGCAGCGGAGCTGTACATACAGTGTGCAAAGTGTATATGAAGTTATTTATTCGTGACCCATGAGCCCGTGACCGTGTCCGTGAATCAGTGAGTCTGTGGCCTATGCCCTCCCCATCCCGGGTGGGGCAGTAAGGGGCCGAGAGGACTTGCCCATGCATCCTGGCCCCCAGCCCCGCTCCCTCCACCCAGGTCCCAGGGCAGCTCTAGGGTTTTTTTCTAAAATGTGGAAATAAACTTCTTACAAATGTCTAGGCGCCTGTCCGCGCTACCGTCCGTTGGCTCCCGCTCAGGCCCTCCCCACTCCTTCCTCCATAAATAACTTTGGCACCTCTTGAACTACAGATCCTTTCATTCGCAAGAAGTAAAGTTTCGTCTCCCTCTTGTCCCGGACCCCAGTTCCTGGGTGCTGTAGTCATGCTTAGGAGACCCCGGCTGGACTCCCAGGGGTCTCCTCGTTTCCACCCCGAGGCTTTCGGCTTTCCCATCTGATTCCTCCCGCTTCCACATGGTCTTGGGGGTCACGGGCGAGGCCAACGCTCGGCCTCCCTCTGCTGCGTGGCGGCCGCGAAGCACTCACTGAGCCGACTCATCTGGCTCAGGCCAGGGCGCCGGCAGCTGGTGCCCGGCCCTGCGGGCGCAGGGCAGACAGATGGACTCCGAGGCTGCTCCCCGTTGCCCCACCCTCCACCGCCCGGCGTCCTCCGCTTTGGCTACCCGCAGTTCCTAGTCTCTAATGCCTGGTAGGACCTCATGGGCCTTCGCGAGCTTGACGTCACGTCGGGCAACCCTTTGCTGTCTCTCTCCATCCTCCCCTTGTCCCCGTCCTGGGAGAAATAGGAGCGGGGGAGGGAGCAGATCAACCACCCGCCTCTGGCTCTGGGATTTCAGGGGAGTCAGCCTCCAGATCACGTTCAAAGGGCCAAGGTCAACTCCTGACACTGGACCGGTCTCCAGGGACCTGGGCGCAGGTGCTCCCCCTCCCCCACACCACCTGCAGCACACTGACCTGCAGATGGAAGAAATGCTAGGGAGTTTGGATACTTGCAAGCCAAGCACCTTCCCAGCATTTCTGGCCCAACTTGAGAGAACGCGGCTGTGGAGGGAGGGGGCGTGTTCAGAAAGACACTCCCGCCCCAAACCATTTTGGCTACTGTTTCCTCCCCCCAACCCCCAGCATCCTTGCACCCAGGCTTTTCTTTTCTGGGATGGTGGGGGTATTATTCTAATTTTGCAAAATGCACAGCAGCTAATTAAGTCAAGGAGCCCCTAGGCTTTGGAGTTCTTTTGCATGTGAATGCGGGTTGGTAAATCCCTCGCTCTGGCTGTGGTGGGGTGTGAGGGGGACTGTCCCCAACTCAGGGTTAATGAAGTGGGAAAGGAGTCTCTCATAGCCTCCTGCAAACAAAACCCCCCAGCAACAAACCCTGCCCAAATCCTACACGGATTGACTTAAACCCAGGGGATAAGTGCTTTAAATTAATCTCATTGAATAAGAATGAGACCAAACAAAACTCTTTAAAATCATATTAAAAATCTATCAAAGGACAACTTGCGGTGGTGTGCTTTTCATTTTGTGAGAGTGGAGGAGGCAGGCTGGAGCAGCCACCCTCACATTTACACAGTGCAGAGTAAACCGCAGACACATTCTGACTATGTAATTGTCCTTGTACCGCAGAGGCGATTTCATATCTTACATTAATGAAGAACAAGGCTTCCCTACAAGTTTATAATTACAATATTTTAAATTGTCCTGCACATCCCACCTGTAATAATAACTCCACAACCTCTGCAGTGGGGTGGGCTTATGCTTCCCATCCATTTACAAGGCTAAATTGGTTTCTCTGTTCCTAACCCAGGGGCTGGGTGCCCTCATTTAAAACAGAAAAAAAAAAAAAAATGACCACGAGATCCCCAGTGGACCAAGCAATAAGGCAGGTCCTGAAGCAAATCTCTCCCTTCTAAATCTAGACTCCAAAGGGCAGGGGCAACAAAGTTTATGAGGTTAGCTCTTTTAGCGGGTCCTCAGCTGTAAACTTATGGAACCCAGGCTGCTTTTTATCTCGGGGGCGGGGGGACACCACCACCAACTTGGCTCTATATTTTCCTATGGTCTAGCAGACTGCAGAAGTTTGATGGTCATGTGGGCAAATTGGAAAGGCCTGGTAATCATTTTTCAATCCTGAAAGCTTGTCACTGGAAAGGCCTGAAGGTCCCATCTCTGGGAGTGGTGGTTGTGGTTTAAAGGCTTCTGCTGGCTGTGTGAAGTGTTGGACCCAACCAGTGGCAGCTTAGAACTACCTGCTCTGAGAGGTGCCAGGACAGAAATCAGCAGCCCTCTGGGCTATCATAAATGTCCTCGGCTGGGTTATGCTTGGCCCTGGTTCCTGTGGGAGTGGAGGACATCCATGGTGTCCCACTGAAGACAGCTGCTCACCAAGGGCTCTCTGCCCTCCAGTGGTGACTCTTCCCAAGAAGGACAGCAGCTGGGCTCAAATGGAGAGAAGGCTTAGGGCCTCAAACAAGCACTCTACAGTCACAGTACTCCCTTTGCTGTCTGAATCTTCTGAGACTTAAATATTGCAACCAGGCTGATGTTGGAGATAACGCTGAGTCTGGGACCTTAGAAAAAGGTATGATTAAAAACACACACAAAGGGCTGGAGAAATGGCTCAGCGGGTAAGAGCACTATTTGCTCTTCCAGAGGATATGGATTCAAATTCCAGCACCCACATGGCAGCTCACAACTGTCCATAACTTCAGTTCCACAGGATCTGACACCCCCAGGGACACAAACACAGGCAAGACACCAACACTCACTCTCACTCTCTCTGACTGTGCATACTGGAATGGGCTAACACTCTATTTGTCCAGTTGATACCTGGAATGTACAACCTATCACGATCCATGAGATATTCATTTTAAGGTTGTTTAAATTTAGAGAACATTAACCCTTCATCTGTTAAGTCTCCATCACCTTATTGGCTGGGTACCCTGCTAACTAAGCAGCAGGTCCACCCAGCATCTGACAAGACACCCTTGCTAAATCAGAAAAGTCCATGTGTAAACGGCGACCTTAGGTGAGGTCACTGGTACTGCAGAGATGTCCCAGCACACTTCACAGCCCTGCTGCGGAGCTGTTAGACTTGTTGCCGGGAGGCAGACTCAGGTTTTTACGTGGCCATCCCTGATTACAGGCACTAATCCTGTTTTCTCCCAGCTGGTTGAATCTTCATCGTTTGATCCCTCACTTCCCATCAAAAGCATGTAAGTCACTACAAATCCAAAGAAAGGTGGCCGATTTGCCCAGTCAGTCCAACACCTGCTGCAGCTTCAAATTATCCTTATGATCTCAGCAACAGGCTTTCCTGATTCTGTGACTGCTAACCCTGGCAGGGCCATGCTTCCCCTTCGGCAGCGCCTTTTTCCTAGTGTGGGTGTTCACTGACCTTCCACCCTGCCAGCTCTCAGGAGGAGCAAAGTGCTACTACAGCACTTGCCCTAGGGCTGAGTTCAGAGGACCTGGGTGGGTGGGCACACAGTAACCCAGAGGAAGGCAGACACACAGAACAGTGTCTGAATCAAGCATGCTGAGCTTTAACCCTTTCTCTCCTGAGTCCTCTGTAGTGTCCAACTCTTACATTTATTGAGAAATCAATACGCTCCAGGGGGTCCTCTTTCAAACCTCCCAGAAACACAATACTGTGTGGGTTCTGGGTCTAGGTCACACACAAAGACCTCAGACCCTGAAGAGCCAAAAGGCAAAGGGCTGGTGCCTTTGACTTCAAAGGCAAAAGTAAATCAATTAGCCCAGAGAAGGCGAGTAGTCTATGGATACATACGAAATGGGAGGCAACGCACATCGTGCTATGCTATGCTTAAGAAAGAAGCGTCTTCCAACATAGCCAGGTTTTTGACCCAAGGTAAAAGCCTTCGGCCCTTTCTAACAGAACATATGGACTAAGAAAACAACTATTCAACAAATACTTTCTCCCTCTGTACAAAGTTCAATTTCTGATTTTAACATCTTTTATCTTACAACACTCATGCAATACACATGTGGCTGCTTATTCTGGCCAGCTTGCCAGGAGCTACACTCATCCAGGCCGACACAGGATGCTTGCTGTCCATGAGCAATCGTACAAGAGGCTTGGCCAAAGGTAGGTGACTGTCTAGCGCCGGCCCTTGCCTACTTGGTTTTCATCAGGGCTCCTCCAACAGGTGAGGATCTGCGCTCTTCTGAGTCTGTATTCATGGAGAGGTGCCGGTTATTTTTCAGAATATTTTGATGATAAGAACAGGACATCAATCTAAAGCCACGAGGCCATGTTGGATCCATCCTGACCTGGTCCTGTAGAGACTAAAAACAACCAAAAGAAGCTTGCTAGCTGGTGGTGAGCCTTCTGGATGTAGAAGCAGCTTCATTCTCTCCACAGCCCAGGCTTGCTGGGTGCCACCTGAAGGCCCTGCTGTTTGCCTTGCTTTCTGCCCTTCGTGCCACCACCCTCCAGCCCACTTGAGTGCTCCGAGTGCAGGACCTCAGCAGGCACAAGGTGGCGCTTCCTCTGGGTCTTCTTCCGAGGGTCAAGCCTGAGGAACAGTAACAGCAGAGGGAAAACTTTAGTGTTCTCTTTCCCATTTGGAAAGAGGCTGACAGCATCTGGCTGTGAGGCCAGGAGGCTGACATTTCTGTATGAGCAGAAGAACGGCCTCTTCAATAGCACTTGTTTTGATATTCTATGCACCACAAGATTAGATACGGTACTGACAGATTTTCATAATGGTGGCAAAATATCATGGCATTTTTAAAAGTGAGGCTTTGTTCTGAGTTGTTTTCATGGGGAAAAAAGAAGAAGAAATCTACACTCTCACGTTCTGACAGCAAATGAGGTGTACGAGACAGTAGTTTGCCCATGGATGAGAAAGCCCACAGAAACCTGATAGTACAAAAGCAGTTTAGCAGCAGAGCTTCCATGTGCAGGCCTCGGGGATGAACCCTTGCCTTGAGGGCAGACTATAGGCACAGTGCCCTGCTAGGCCAGCTCCCAAGTTGGGGATCTACGCAGATGCTCCAACACTCACTAGAGTGCAGAAGATACCCCGATCCCATAAAACCCAAGCCCAAGGGCATCTGAGTACAACCACTACACAGACCTGGGGCTGGAAGGAGATCATCGCTTGTACTGATCCACAAGATGTCAAAGCCTGAAGCCTAGAAAACTTCAGGAAAAACAGTAGTCCTACCAATTGATCAGAAGAGAGAATTTGTAGAAATTCACTCACATACAGAGGAGACTGCAACCAGAAGAATAAAACGAGAACCAACCAGTACCCCCTAGAGCTCCCAGGGAATAAACCACCAACCAAAGAGTACACATGGAGGTTGGTGAGCAGGGGGAGGGAAGATGGGGGATGGGGGATGGGATAAGGGGTTCTTAGAGGGGAAACAAGGAAAGGGGATAACATTTGAAATGTAAATAAAGAAAATATCTAATAAAGAATAAAAAAAAGAATTAAAAAAAAAAGAATAAAATGAATTGCCAGACAGTGGTGGGTGGCGCATGCCTTTAATCCCAGCACTTGGGAGGCAGAGAGAGGCAGATTTCTGAGTTTGAGGCCAGCCTGGTCTAGAGAGTGAGATCCAGGACAGCCAGGGCTATACAGAGACACCCTGTCTCGAAAAAAAAAACCAAAAAAAAAAAAAACCCCAAAAACAAACAAACAAAAAACGAAACAGTTTTTTCTTGCAACAGAGAAAGCCAGTCTTTGTCAAGAAAAAAGATTTGAGGAAAGGGTATGTTAGCAATGATATTTAGAACTTTATTTATTCAGTAAATGTGCTGAGGCAAGGCTCAAGACCACACCCCACATCCATGCCATCCCCATCTTACAGGGGTCTATGTACTGTGCTCCCACTTTCTAATAAGCATCAACGCTGACCTCGAACTTCTTCTACTTATATGGAGTGCACATCCTTTAAGGCTGCTGTCTGAGCTTCCAGGCCGTGCATGGAGAGCTATTCCAGGTGGTTGTTGGGAGCACTGCCTTGCTCCATAGTAAAGGCTGCAAGTTCCTGTACTTGTAGTTTAGTTTTAGTCAGGTTACACAACACAACGAAAGGTTCTGACAGGAAGGGATGCCTTTTCTTCCCTTTTGTTTGAAGTAGGTACTCACAATGTGTACAATTCTAAATTTAACAACCTGAGTGAATTTCAAGATATGCAAAATTTCACTCAAAATACTCTCCCAAGCAAAAGTGCTTGCTTCTGCCATCACTGTATACAACAGTAAACAAACTCTTATCTGGTGAAGAGTCCATGAACTGCCTATAGAACAAGTACAGCCTGTGGGAAGTGGCTCAGATCATCACACCCATGCCTTCAGCTGCCAGTGACAACACACCTCATAGGGACCCCTTCCAGGGTACCCAGACAGGGAGCTGGGTGGGGTGGAGCTGGGTAAGTGCTAGGCCATACTGCCAGAGACAGACTCTAGAAAGTGTGTCTGGGGCTGGGGTGGCTCAGGGGCAGTATATGTTTAGCAGGTGCAGGCTGTCCTGCTCACCTTCATGAATCACTGTCACGAAGTCACTTCTAGCATCTCACACAAATCTAATGGCCCACTCATGCAGCAAACAAGCAGGTACCCGTACATTCCAACTCAGGCTGCTTGCTATTAGGTAGGCAACCCTGTAGGGCTTCACTGCTGTCACAAAAGCTGTGCCAACAGCATGTACTTCTCCCACGGCCAGCTCCCAATTTTCTCCTTTGTTCTTAGGCCCATAGCCGAGAAGGTGCAGTGCAGATGGGAAGGTGAACCCTCTAACCCTAAGCAGGCATCCAGCATTCATGCCTTCTGACAAGCTGCCGTTGTCTCAGAATCCGGCCAACTTTCTAGCCCTCCAATACCTGGCTGCACCTTCTGACTGAGGAAATCTTGTGGTTACCAAGCAACAGATCAGTTTCTCTAACTGCAGGGAACTCTTACAGTGAGGGCTGAAGACCCTGTTCTCCAGGCTCGATTACTCAGGACAGGTAGTCAGCCTAACTAGTAATCATCCCTACTGCCACCAAGTCCCTGAAGGAAGTCCTGCACAGTCCTCTCTCAACTTTATCTGCAAACTCAACAGGCAGTTGCCTAGGCAAAAAGCAATTTAACCCATGACTTTGCTCACAGCATTCTTTTACGGACATAATTTATTTTACTCATTCATTCATCCATTCATGTTTTTCTCAAGACAGGGTTTTCTCTGTGTAGCCCTAGCTGTCCTAGAATTCACTCTGTAGACCAGGCTGGCCTGAACTCTGAGATCCACCTGCCTCTCAAGTGCTGGGATCAAAGGCGTTTGCTACCATGCCCAGCTCATAACAGGAAAAGATCCATTTTAAGTCACCATTTTGTCTTGTTATTATTTTAAAAAATAGCTTTTGGGTCATGGCACATCAAAGCCTTTAAGATTTTTGTTTTGTTTTTTTGAAACAGGGTTTTCTTTGTGTGACAGAGCCCGGTCTGCCTCTGCCTACTGAGAGCTGGGATTAAAGGTGTGCACCAGACTTTAAAATCACTTGAACATACCTTTTCCTTGATGACTACTGCTTGAACTGCCCCTTGCTTTCCTGGTGCCTTAAAGCATGAATGTGACTGTTTCTTTCTGAGAGTCACCCATAACACTAAATAGTAAGTCCAAGCTAACACTGGATTGTGAATTTCTTTGTAACTTCTGGTTTTTAGTTTATAACACAATGGATATGTGTTTTTTTAGTAAGAGGGGGAAAAATCAGTATATTATGTTTACAGGAAACAGGTGTAATTTGTCCTATGCCAAAACCTCAAAAGTATTATTTATTTTTCTACTTTGGCCTCTGTTATTTGATTTCTCAAGCCTTCTTTTGTTGAACTGTAATTAAGATTACCAGGAACCAATTCTTCCTTTCCAGCCTTTCCTGCTTTCTAATCTGGAATACTGTGAGTCTATATATACAATCCAGAAGGCAGTAGTGACCTCAGGTGACATCAGGCTGACTAAAAGTTTCTCCACTGTGCCTGGATAAACTGAGGAGGAAATGGCAGACTATCATCAGGGTTCTGTTGGCTTTTAGATGACAGGAAGAAAGAGAAGGTGGCCTAGTACAGCATGAAACTCAGGTGAAGCAGCAGCTACCAGGGAGTGGGCATCCCTGAAAGTGGCAACTGAGATACAGGGCTTACTAAAGCACAGGCCAAACTACTCATCAGAGGATGTTAAAGAGACAAAGGTCAGGCCATGGTAGATCAAAAAGAGGAATGGGGGGAAGAAGAGAGGCTTTCCTGAGCACTCTTGGGTTCACACTGAACTACAGGCCAGGCATTCATGGTTTCCTCCTACACTAGCTGATGATCTGCTACCCTTCCTACTTTACAGACAGGCTGTCACCAAGTGCTAGAGGGTTAGGAGTATCCAGGAAGGGCCAACTCCAGAACCAAGCTACCTCTGGGACCTCTGGGACCTCTGGGACCTTCCTACCTCTGCATGTACAGAAACTGACACCACTTCAGAGTCAGACTTTACTCATGAGTATCTCTTTACAGGCCTGTTGCTGCCTACCCCACAAGCAGAGCCATAAAGCTCACTCGTTCTATATACAACCTTGTCTCTTGCTCTAAGTCAATTTCTTTGGTTACACAAAGAATGATCTCACATTAAAAAAAAAAAATCCCCTTGGACTGGAAAGATGGCTTCCTGTGTAAAGGTGCTTGCTATGCAGGCCTGCTGAACTGAATCCGGTCACTGCCCTGACTCCACGCACAGTGGGAGGAAAGAACCAAAGCCACAACACACAGAGCAGGGAGACTGGGACGAGGGGAGAGGGAGAAGGAAGGGGAGGGGGTGGAGTTCAGTCCTCCTTACAGGGTTACATACTTGTTACTTAGCTCAAGAGTGACTCTAGAAACAGTTCTCACTCCAGCAGAGAATGGGCTTCACAGGATAATGCACACCACACGAAGAATCAGCTAGGCATAGGGCATGAGTCCTCAGGAGAGATGCCCCTGCTGCTGTCAAGCGGTCCACATTTCACACGCTGGAGCACACTGGTGACCTGGAAGGCTGGCTCTCAATGACCCCATCCCTTTAGCTTTTTGAAACAGGACTTCTCTTATATTTTTGGTTGTGAGCCTAGCCTTTAACAACTGAGCCATCTCTCCAGCCCGAAACAGAACTTCTCTGTAGAGCTCTGGCTCTCCTGGAACTCACTATTTAGACCAGGCTGGAGTTGAACTCAGAAATCCACCAGACTCTGCTAGGATTTAAAGGTGAATGCCACCACACCTTGCGGCACCCTCTTTTTGAGTTCAAAAAGTTAATCTTATTTTTTGGACTGATACTTATAGGAGTTCGGGGCCAGAATAAAGGGAGACAGCTCATACAGGTCATTATCAGAATGAAAGGTCTCTGTCTCTGGAGAACAGACTGAGGGAGGGGTAGGGTGGGTTGTGTACCCTCCTACTGCAGAGGTGGCTCAGCAGGAGTCAGGAGGGCTTTTAGGGTGAAGAAAAGTAAACTGTGGGGCTGGAGAGATGGCTCAGTGGTTAAGAGCACTGACTGCCCTTCTGAAGGTCCTGAGTTCAAATCCCAGCAACCACATAGTGGCTTACAACCATCTGTAATGAGATCTGAAGCCCTCTTCTGGGGTGTCTGAAGACTGCTACCGTATACTTGCATATAATCAATAAATAAATCTTTAAAAAAAAAAAAAAAGTAAACTGTGGGCAGCAGGGGGAGAGCTAGGGCTATCACCACTCTCTTGACCTGCCGAGTGACAGGAGCCAGGTAAGCCAGAGCAGGCAATGTTTAATGAGAATCACTCTCCTGTTGCACGCTGCCTCATCTGGTATGGCCAGTTTTCAAGACCAGCTACAGCTTCCAACTTGGATGACTCTAGCAACAAACATCACCATCTCCAATCTCCCAGGAGGGGCTGACTGGGTTCCTGCTCTTTCTTGTTAGTCTTGACTGTGTGACAGGAAGCATAACCTATGGCTCCTGCTGTCTGCAGGTGACTCAGGTGTGGAGGAAGCTCAAGGTCACTGTGAATTCCCCCTAATCGCCTCATTAGCTGGGTGCAGGTGAGGGTGTGTTTGTTCCACAAGGAGGCAGAAAGCTGGTAATTGCACAATGTCACACAGGAAAAAAAACCCAAAAAACCAGTTATAGGAACAAAGAGGATAGATGTAAAGGTTGCGTGTGCAGAGCTGTAATTACCCCAGAGTCTAGGACAGCAGGGCATACAGTAAGGGAGCTGCAGAGAGAGGAGGGCCCACGAGGCCAGTCTACTTGGATGGACCTGTGACCATACTGTGAGCTTATGACAGGCAGGCCCAGTGCCCTGTGTTGTTAGTGTTCTCTGTCCAGAAGAGCCCACTCACTCATTCAGCCATCTTCTCAATGGATGAGCATCCAGCCCACACTTGCACATTTACACTACTGCCTAGCCAAAGGCCCCTTGCATAGCTCTTCTGCCTTAGTTCTGTGGCACAGACCCTACTGGCACCTGCCCATCACACTGTTAAGGACACCCTTTTTAGTCCCCAAGTCAAGTCTGTTGTCATCTCTGTTGCTCTCTGTGACAGAACTGTGGTCTCTGGAGTGGGGCCTGGGCACTTGGTTTTTTGAGGTGCTTCCCAGCAGACTTGAGTAGATTCTTCTTTTCATCCACATCTTCTTGTCCCCACATCTCTTGCTAGTGGTCTTATCTCTCTCTGTTGCTCAAATGAGACTGAGTTCTGGCCTTGGAAGAGTGGGTAAAAACAGCGATGGTTGCTTACCTGCTCCCTCTAGGGGACTACTGGCAAGTTGGAGGTAGTCTAGCCCCAGCTCTTCACACAGAAGGGCTGCCACCTGGTACACAGAACTTTGAAAGAAGAGGGCTCCTCTAGGTAGGCTTGGTCATCTTCACAGCTCACTGAGTAATAACTGAGTCCACCTCCCTTCATAGTAGAACAACTCCTTTTCCCTCAGAGTTCCAGAATGATCCCACCCATTTAATCCAAAGGGTTTCTTTTGTACCTACTGTGTACCAGGAGTGTGTTGAAGGCACAGTGAACAAAAAGCCTGACGTAGTTTCTGCTGGGGCACCTCAGACAAATCCTACACGGAGAACTGACTGTGCCACTGTCTCAGAATAAGTGAGGGCATCTGTCTGCTCAGGCGGCTCTGAGAGGTGAGGGGGAGAGCCCACAGCAGGCCCAGGTCTTGAAAATGACAGCAGGATGTCACCAAAGGCTCTAAGTCAGGGCTTCATGGGTTTAAGAGGGGAGTGGGAGCTGTCTGGATAGCAGTGGCCACAGGAGGCATGGAAAGAGAAGGACCTCAGAAGAAGTCAGCAGCCAAGAGTGATACTCATAAACACAGAGTTTTAGAAGTTGAGGGAAGAGATGGAGTCAAGTAGGCCCAAGGGACCAAGGCTGTACGTGCTGCAAGATGGAGCAGGAGAGCACCAACTCAGGTGCAGTAGACATGCATGGAGAAAGCCTCATGCTTCCAAGTGGCTGTGCCCAGCCTCTCATCTCACATTTGGCCAATCTGTTTTTTGCAGAATAACTGGCTCAAAGAAATTGAGAAAAAATTCATAATGGGCAAGAGTCCAGGTTTTCCTTCAGCTAATTAAGTGATATTAGGGAGGTTGTAAATGCCACGTAAAAATTGGCAGGCAAGCTGCTCCTAATGATGAGGATATTGCTTCACAGGGCGATGCAGCTGCAGCTTCTTAGTGCTCATCTTCAGGGGACCTGATTCTGCTTTCAAGGTTGTTCCAGAGTGCTGGAAGGTTGCAGCTACTTCCATATATACCCTGGTTCTTAGTCCCAGGAATACTTGGATACTGAAGGCCAGCAGAAAGGACTAGACAAGGCACAAGGCCACGGCCATAATGGCTAAATGTTTGTTTCTTACAAGACACCAAAGCAATGTTTCCTACTCAGCACCTGTCTGTCTCCACAATGATGCACAGCAAGTACCTCAAGTCTCTTCCTTCAAGAGAACTGAGGAACAGTTCTTTGTGTGTGCTCAAAGGTGCACACAGCATGCAAGCCACTCAGCCTACCCACCTCGTGACACTTGGATAGACTTAAGATAGCTAATGGGGAACAAACAGAACTAACAGTAAAAGCTAAAGCAGTCACATAGGGTGAGCACTTAATGGCTGTTTACAATGCCACAGCACCGTGAAGGCTGTTAACGCGAAAAGTATCCCAAGCCAGTGAACTCCAGGGATGAAGCATTTGTGCTGAGTGAGGGAGGGACAAGTCTGCCGTCATGTTAAGGAAATGCCTGGCTATGCTTGTGGTGTGCTGGCCAGGTAAAGCCAGCCCTGCATGTTCTCCCTGACCAAGCACAACCACATCTAGGAAGGGCCAGAAGAGGAGGCTTTAGAATGCTCGCCTTTAATCCCAGCACTTGGGAGGCAGAGGCAGGTGGATTTCAGAGTTTGAGGGCAGCCTGGTCTACAGAGTGAGTTCCAGGACAGCCAGGACTACACAGAGAAACCCTGTCTTGAAAAACAAAACAAAACAAAACAAAACAAAAAAACCAGAATGTTTGCCTTGTTGTTAAAATGGGAGCTAGCAACACTCTGACGAGGATGGATTGAGAGAACTGATACAAGTAAAATAAAATGATTTAAGAACAGTTAACTGAGACTGTCATTCCTCTAATTAATTTTAAAGGAGATAAAGCTGAGAGCAGGAACGAGAGATTGGATTCTGATGATGCTGTCGCTGATGACCACACTGGAGGTGAGAAGAAGCTGAGAGAACTATCTTGAGAAAGTGGTGCTGGGTGTATGGAATAATTCACACAAGGTGGGGGATTTAGAAACTGCAGTCACATTTCCAAACTATCAGTGACACTGGCTTTGTCATTTTGGAACTGTTTCTCACCAAGTGAGAAGGAATTATGGCCCTTCACAAAGCATGTCCCTGGACTCACCTCACTCATGCGTGCCTAGACAAACACCTTGGCCAACAGTCTAACCAACCTTGTGCAGCAGGCCTCGAGCCCCATGTCTCCAGGAAAGATGGCAATTTTAGAGGACTATGTTAACACTTTTGCTTCCCAGGAACTGCTGATTTTGTGACGAATGTTGCTGAGGGGGCCATTCAATATTTTACCAACAGCATCTGTGTAGATGTTTGGGGTGGGGGATGTTTGACAGATTTGTGTGTAGGTGCCAGGAAAGGTTTTGTGACTCTGACTGTATTCCTTCCTATGTGTAGAGAGATGTTTACTGGTTCCTTTTCAGAACTGAAACTGAGGGTCGGGAGGCTGACAGAGATCTGACTGTTAGGATCTCATTTAGAGACGTTACTTATTTCCTTGTACTAAGATGTGGATGTGTGAAGGAAAGAGGCCATGTACACGAAAGACAGAACCCTTTGCCACTGCATGGGAGTGCCTGCTCTGCCTGCCCTTGGCTCAAACCTGACAAGCACTGGGTTTTCCATCTGAAGTCGACAGGCTTGCAGCTGGCTGGACTTTGCTAGCACACATCATGGGTTTGAGCACAGCAGGAAGCAGAACTGGGAAGCAGAGCACTGAGAACTTAGTGCACACGACAGAAGGAACCCGTTCTCTCCTGATAGGCAGGTTTCAGGGAAGATGCTCAGCTCAGAACAATAACCACAGCAGGCCTAACTCTTTGCACCTAACTCTGTACCTAACTCTTTGCACTTAACTCTGTACTCTGTACTTTGTGGGGTTTAACGGACTTTTCTTTGCAGTCCTCAAAAAGCAGCAACTGGCATTTGCTTGAGTCCTGATGAAGAAGTATGGACAATCTGTCAGGTTCTCCCTGCCACTCACCCTGGCCACAATTATACAGTGCATGTGCAGATTAGCTGTAAAGTCACTTCTCTTCCAGGAGTGACAACACTTTCCCAAATACAAAAAGGTACCTCTAGTCTCCTCAGTGCCCATCTGTGTTAGAAAGCCAGGACAGGTTGTGTGGTGAGAAACGCCTTCAAAATAAGGGCATAGCAGAAAAGGGCTGTTCCAGAATGGTGACAGAGTAAGAACAGAGTGGCATAGTCACTCAGAGTAATCCTGTGACACACTGCTGTCACTCATGCCTGGCTCCCTGCTGCGCCAGCCAGACATCAAAGGCTGCCCCATACCATCTTACATGCTCTTTAGCAGCTAATCAGCCCATTCTTTCCTGAATAAAGCCCTGTTCAATCAGCTGCTCACAAGGGTATAGTGGTCTTGATGCCCATCTGCTAGCTAGGGTCAGCTGAGACATGGGGTGGTGATCGCTCTCTCCCTAGTGACTTCTCATGGTAATGTCAATGTTGCCACTTAAGTCATCTGCTTCCCAGGACCCCATCAGAATGGAGCTGGAAGTGAAGTCTGAGGCCTCTAACTCTAAGAATACTACCCTATGCTGGGCAGCCCCTCTTCCCTCTGAAGTTAGGTGCTGACCAGGCTGGAGGCAATGAGTGCTTCCTGGTAAAAGGGAGGAGGATAGACTGTGTGTGGGGGAATAGCAGCAAGTTGCCTAACCTCCAAGTCAGGCCAGGAATATGGTAGCATTTGCAACTAACATGCAGTAAGTACCCAGAGCATTCAAGGAATCTACACCAAAACTTGGGCAAGGGAAGAAGCTTCTACACTCAGCCACTCACTGTGTCCCTCTCACACAGGTCACTCAACAAAGGTGCCCCATCTCCAAAGCCCCTACAGAGCACTCTGGAGGCCTCCAGTACTCAGGCTCCGGTGGGAGGCTGAGCCCACTGTTGAAAGAACACCATTCCTTAAGGAGAGAAAGCAAACAATACAATTTGCTGAACAATCATGAACTCAGGTTAGTACTGTGGAACTGGACCCAAGGACAAGCCTAGTTCCCGACTCCAGGGATCCAGGACAACTGACTTCAAAGGTCAGTTTTGCTTACACTGACATTCCTTTCCCAAGGATTCCTTGGATGAAGCAATCACACCTAGACGTGAACTTTTTGGTGGCCTCTGCAAAACTCAGCACCAGAACTAATGATACGGAACACACAAGAAGCCTCCCAAGTTACTCTAGTGGGACACGACAACAAACCCATATTTCTGTTCAGTAATCCCCATTACGTTTGTGTCCAACTGAATTTTTGCAGGGTTAGGGATAATTTTTCCTCTTGTTCCAAGTGCTTCTGTACTGAAGACAGGCAGATACTAGTGGTAATCTCTCTCCCTCTCCCTCCCCCCCCCCCCCCCCCCCCC